>JAUZSV010414438.1:0-11011 GCA_034780495.1 Parotocinclus cesarpintoi
TCTGTTCAACCCCATATATATCACTTACTACTCAATCACCATAATTGATTTTGCATCTCATTTGCGTAATCAAACAATTGTCAAATTTCTTTGACATTTCATTTGCCTTTCTGATTATCTTGTTTAATAAAATCAAATCAAATGCCTCTTTTATAATCGCTTCATATTCATTTAAAAATATCCCCTCATTTTTGTAAGCAGTGTATTATGCACCGTAGAGGGAGAAATATGGATTTTAAACATTTCAACAATTTTAACTGGAGATCCTCTGTCCACCTTTGCTCATCAAGTCTCAGCTTTTTGTGGATACTGTTTTTGTACCAAATCATGACTATAATCACCTGTTTGAAAACCCATCATTACTTAGGTTTTCTTCTTTTTTTTTTTTTTTTTACTTAATTCTAGCCTTAAATTGCCCTGTCCTAATGTTTTTGGAATTTGTTGCAGGTCTTAAATGCAGCAATTGATGTTTATTTACAAATCAATATCTGTCTGCAATGCAATAAACGTCTAACGCTGTTTTTATGAACATTTCCATAGCATACCAACTTTTCTGAGGTAAGCTCATGGTGGTGACATTTCATTCAACGCTTGGACTGTGAGAGTTACAGCAAACACGATCTGATTGGAAATCCTTCTTGATAAGGATAAAAAGCAGTCCGGAGAGCAGATTTTTACACCAAATCCAATTTCATGCTCATGACGGGCAACATGTTGAGCTTCAACACATTTAATCGATTATCAGTTGGATTTTCGCACCTACAGGACATCATCAGCTTCTGTTAGCTATACAGACTGAAAAGCTGAACATGACTGATTGTGTCATTAAATGAACTGACATGGCACCTGAAGCCTCAGAGCTAGAAACATGATGTTTGAGTGTGGACACTGCTGAAACACGAAGCAAAGAACAACACCTATACATCGGCACAATGAACAAAATGTACAGAAGTTACTCTAAGATAGGTGTGGCTCACAGATTCTGAAAGCCTTTCAGTTGTCTGCTCTCTTCCAAAATACAAAAGATCAACAGAAAATATACTGCACTGTCACATAAAAAATTGATGTAATGCATCTCGATAGATGACAGAGGATTTTAATTAGTAAAAAAGACATTCAGTATGTTTTGGTAAAGATTAAATAAAAACTGGTACATTACAGTATCCCATCTAGCATTTCTAAGTACCAGGGATGTTGTTTCTAGATGACTTGTACTGGGTCACACTGAATTTAGAGGGGCACAGCTGTACGCCCAGTGGCGTAGCAGCAAATTCTGGGCCCTGTACACTCTCAATGTCAGTGGGCCCCTATCCATGCCAGTACACAAGGAACGTGAAAAAAAAAAAAAAAAAACTGGATTTTCATGGGCCCCTCTCCCTACTCGGGCCCTGGGTAGTCAGGTCCACTTCCCCCCCCCCCCACACTACCACACCCATGTGTACGCCTATGCTTCCTAATAAGCCATAGGAGCACAATTGTGCATAAAATAGGCCTTTTATACACTAAAGTGTATTGTATTTTACGCTAAAATGTGATACTGTGCCATAGATGAGAAATATTTTATTTTTATTTTATCAATAAAATGAAAAAGTCCAAATACGTGCATTATATTAACTGATTACACTAAAGTGACCCGATCTGAGTATGTAAAGCTAGTTTTAAGTTCCTCCGTGTATCGATGTAACCTTGTTTACTGTCCTTAAACAGCCATTGACACGGAAAGCGACATTAAACACACAAAAGTTCAGGATTTCGTTCAGTTTGTCACCTACCAGTGGTCCATTAGTAGCGTAACCCATCACGTGACGTTCGACTATACAAATAAAACCCTAAAGTAAAGGACATAAATGACCATGCACCGCCCTAAAGCATTTTAAAGAACTTTTTTGCTCCATATATGAGGGCGTTATACCGGTTCTTTGCCATACAATGGGATGAATGGTTTGTGGAAGCTCACCTGAGGAAGGAATCTGGAGGAGCGCGCTTTGAGTGGGCGTGGCCACAGTGGCTATATATTCGGGCGTTGACTCGGTCGCCTTTATTTAAGACGGGCTCAGGAAGCAGGGAGTGCGTGTGGAACAGCTGGCATGGTTCTGCGTGGAGCTCGGAGGAAAGTCAAGGATGGCTTTTAGGAGAGCGAGTACAGATTTGCAGTGGATTTGGGTTATGCCGGGTGTCTGGGCTGAAAGTTACAGTGACTGGAACTGAAAAAGCAATAGTAGTGGTTTAAAATAAAAACAAAAACACATCTTTTAAAGAAATGGCACCAAAGAAATCTTACCCGAGCTAACCGCGTTCTGGGCGAGTTTGCGCGGCTAAGTTAACCATGGACGCCGGCGGACGCGTCACAGCACCGTGTCTGCTTTCAGGCAGCACAGACAACGTTCAGGCTCCCAAACATCTGTGGAGACAACAGGACCAAGTGTCTCTCCATCCACATCCACACCCACGTCCCCAGTGCCAGGCTCCGTCTCAGACTCAGCAGTGCCACGGAGCGCGGAAGAGCCACCGGGTGCGCCAGCGTGGCTTCTCCGACAACGAGAAATACCTGAAACCTAGAACCATGGAACGCATGTACGCTGTGGACAGCGAGGGACGTCCCGGGCTCAAAAAATCTAGGATGTCCTGGCCATCGTCCTTTCAAGGACTCAGACGGTGAGTTTTGAAGGCAAATCCAGTAGCTTGCATATGGGGAAGTGGTTGGGATGGTTGTGAGTTCAAAATCAGACTCGGACCAGCTGCCAGTCGTGGGTCATTGAGCAAGGCTGAGCTCAGGACGTCCGTACATGTTATTAGAGTTGCACAAGGACATGGAATAAGCGAGCTTGGAGAGTAAGGTCAAACTAAGCACAATCTGGTGAAGGAATTGTCTTCGATTTTCTTGTTTAGGGTTGTGAGGTTTCCAGTACCTAAACCTGAACATGGTGCTGATGTTAACTTGCTCTGTAGATTGATTGCAGGGCATAGCAGGGTTTTTGTTCTTGCTGCAAGTGTCTAGGATTGTAACCTGGGTAATATATTTTTTCTGTCACAAATACTAATGGAAATACAGTGGAAGAAAAAAAAATATTTGATCCCTTGTTGATTTTGTAAGGTTGCCCACTTACATAGATATGAAAAGCCTATACTTTTAAGGGTAGGTTTATTTTAACAGTGAGATATAGAATGTCTAAAAGAAAATCCAGAAAATTACATTGTATTAAATATATACATTATTTGCATTTTGCAGAGAGCAATAAGTATTTGATCCCCTAACAAACATTAAGAGTGCTGGCTCCTATAGATTAGTTATATGCTCTTAATGAACTCGTTACCTGCATTAAATACAGCTGTCTTAAATTGTCACCTGTATAAAAGACACCTGTCCACATATTCAATTAATCAGTCAGACTCTGCAACATGGGCGAGACCAAAGAGCTTTCTGGGTGAGAAGGAGACAACTGTTTGTGCCATTTTAAGAGAATGGAATAAATACAAAAAGACTGTCAATCGACCTCGTTCTGGGGCTTCATGCAAAACCTCATCTCGTGGGGTATCCTTGATCATGTGGAAGGTGCGAAATTAGCCTAAAATTACATGGAGGGAACAGTCACCAAGAAAACCATTGGTAACACATTATATTGTAATGGATTAAAATCCTGCAGTGCCCTTAAGGTCAATTAGCTCAAGAGGGCACATGTGAAGGCCAGTCTGAAGTTTGCCAGTGAACACCTGGATAAATCTGAGAGTGATTGGCAGAAGGTGCTGTGGTCAGATGAGACAAAAATTGAGCTCTTTGGCATTGATTTAACTCGCCATGTTTGGAGAAAGAGAAATGCCGACTATGACCCAAAGACCATCGTCCCCACTGTCAAGCATGGATGTGAAAACATAATGTTTTGGGGGTGTTTCTGTGCTAAGGCTATCACCACATCAATGGGAGAATGGATGGAGCCATGTACTGTCAAATCCTGAGTGACAACCTCCTTCCCTCCACCAGGACATTAAAATGGGTCGCAGCTGAGTCTTTAAGCACGACAATGACCCAAAACATACAGCCAAGGCAACAAGCGAATAGCTCAAAAAGAAGCACATTAAGGTCATGAAGCGGCCTAGCCAGTGTCCAGACCTTTATCCCATAGAAAACTCATTGTGGGAGCTGAAGGTCCGAGTTGCCAAACAGTCAACATAATCAGCCGCTTATTCGGACCGAATCCTAAAGTACCGAAACAAATTCTGGGAGGATTCCTGGGCTCCCCGGGATAATTTATGCTTTTATCAAGATCAGGAAATCCGAAAAGTTGTTGACAAGAGCAGAAGCAGCAGGAGGTGAACATGCCCACCACTTTTTTGCTAGGATGCTAGGAAATTCATTGAAACTTTGCGCCGTTATTTCATGCAGGAGAGAAATGAAGGCAGTCCCACAGCTGCGTTAGATGTTTGTGGTGGTTTTGTTCAAGTGCAGTTCGTCAAGAGAACGCTTCAGATCACACTGGATAAGTTCTTCAAACATAGGGCAGGTTATTAGGACCAAAACAATCGTGTCTCGATCTGGTCCAATTAACTGTATTCGACTGTATACCACTTCACGTGCTATATACATTACTGTGCAAAAAGCTTAGACATTCTGTATGTGTAAATTTATATATTTTAGTGTTTACTCCACTGTAGTTCTAGATTTCCATCCACTTTACATCTGACTTTACATCTATAAGATGTAGCAGTATGGTGAACAGTGTTTTGAGAATTCCAGGAGCACTGCTGTGCCTGATGCAGTTGCTCCAACTCAACACGTACTAACGCACACCACCGCAACAGTGTCTGTGCAGTGCTGAGAATGATCCATCATCCATCAGAACTGTTCTGGTCCTGACCATTAGAGAGTGAAGTAACAGCTGGAGAACAGTCTAATTAGTAACCTACAATGCAGTGCAGTGATCACTAAACCTTAAATGTATAGCAGACTATACACCGAAAGATGTACAGTAGAATACTTAAGACTTTTGCACAGTGTTGTACATGGAAAAAAGCTTAGTCAGCATTTGTAAAGTTAGAAGTAAAGAGTAGAAAAATGAACACAGACCCTTATAGCTGTACATTTAAAGACAAACAAAGCTCAAAGTGCCCTGTATGTACACTTGCCATGACTTTGGTGGAGTAATATATTTGAGTTTGAATCTGAACATTAAATATTGTATAATAAAATATCTGATCAATATTTTGTTGTTTTTTTATTATTACAAATGGGCAGCACAGTGGCTCCATGGGTAGCATGAAGGCCCTAGGTTTGGACTCCTAGGTGGAGTCTACATGTCCTCCCCGTGTTTGTGTGGGTTTACTCTGGGTACTCCGGTTACCTCCCACAGTCCAAAAGATCTGCATGTTAGGTTAACTGATTACTTTGAATTGGCACAGACTTATTTATATATGACTAGTTTTACATAGCCTTGTGTATAGATGTAACCTTGTATGTCACTAAAATGTCCACTGATGCCAATACTGATGTTAAATGAGCAAACAACTATTTAAAAATAAAGTTGAAATACACTGTGATTGTCATAGCTAATGCTGCAATAATGTAATGAAAGCAGTCACAGAGGAGGTCCTTGAATGGATTCAGGTGATTTCTGTGGCCCTGGACACAGTGGCTGTTCCTAGCCATGAAAAATTCTGGGTGTCCTGGCCATCACCCATCCAAGGACTCACATGATGAATCTTTGAAATAACAATTTAAAGAAGGGCCATTAGTTTGTCAGTGTGCAGGAACAAAGAAAAACATGAGTACAGTAAGAACATGCTATCCAAACACACATTTGCCAGTGTGGTTACACAGCACCTGGGGATATGCAGCCGTGTTTGAGATGGCAAAATGGTCCTCAATCACCCTTTCTGTAATATCATGGCATGAATAATGGCATATACTCACTGACCACCTTTAGTTACACCATGCTAGTACTTGATTAGACCCCCTCCCTTCCTCATGGCATGGCTTTAACAAGGTTCTGGAAACCTTCCTCATAGATTTGGTCCATATTGAGGACTCACGTAGTTTCTGTAGATGTCCTCAGTTGTAACATGGTTATTTGAGTTGATGTTGCCCTTCTATCGGCTCAAACTGTTCTGTCCATGACCTATGGCTTCACCAGGGCATTTTCACCAAGAGAACTGCCTTCATTGGTTATTTTGTCTTTTTCTGTCAGACATTCGCTAAAACTCGGATGGCTATGGATAAAAATTCCAATAAATCAATGCTTTCTGAAGCACTCAAACCAGCTTGTTGGAACCAACAACCATGCCATGTTTAAAGTCAAAGTCAGGTATTTGACCAGATCCTCCTGTGTAATGCTGGGCTGATTCCTGACCTTTCTCAGAATATTCCTCACTCCACGAGGGGAGATCTTGCATGGAACTCTAGACCAAGAAAGATTGACGTCATCTTGTGGTTCTTTAATTTTCTAATAATTGAGCCAACAGCATTTGCCTTCTAACCAGCTGCTTGCCTATTGTCCTGTAGCCCAGCCCATCCCAGCCTTGTGCAGGTCTGCAATTTTGTCCCTGGTGACCTTAGACAGCTCTTTGGCATGGTGGAGAGGTTGGAGTGTGATCGATTGAAAGTGTGGACAGGTATTTTTTTTTTTTTTTTTTTTACAGGGAATGAGTTGGTTACTATAAAGACAGCAATATGAAATGTGTTTAGAAAGCAATTGCTATAGATTGATTCTGGACTTGTGTACAGTATTTCAGAAAAGTGAGGACTGCATTTCACTGAAGATATGACACTTTGATACAATATAAAGAAGTCAGTATATAGTTTTTAGAACAGTGTAAATGTTCCGTGCCAACAGAATAACTCGACAGCCATTAATGTCTAAACCACTGGCAACAGGCGGTTGTTGCCTGTAGCAGCTCATATCTTTTCCCTTTAGCTGGAGTAACATAATGCTAGAGGAATGTCCTTGACTGGTTAGAGCAACAATCGTTCAGGGCGCGTTTACACTGTAAACAAACAAGTTCTAGCCATGTCATGCTTTCTAATTACTGGCCTACAGGTTTGATTTCTAAGATTCCTAATGAGATCTGTGTGTCGTCTTGTTTGCCTCTCCTTTGCTGGCACTTTCTTTTTTTTTTTTTTAATTTAACAACATTTCCAGTGTTGCTTTTTTTTTTACTGAAAAGTTTGAATATTTTTACAATCTTTTTTATATTCGACAACATTAATTCACACACATTACACAGTGTGTAACGGCTGCATGATGATCTTTGTTTGATGCATCTTTGTTTGACTAAAAAGAATGGCACTGAGTTACTTAATCAGGTCTGATGGGGGCGTCAAACTCTGAGTAAGCCATGACTTGTGAGAGAAAAGTTTGTGAGAATGGAAGGTAAGGAGAAGCAAGTTATTGAATTAGTGTACCATTCAGTTTGTGTTGTTCTTTTGTCCAGTGACCAGTTCAAATTTTATTTCCACAACTCGTGCTGAAAATAAACCCGAGTGAGCAGTTATTAGGGTTCCACATTGCACTTTATAGAAATAATATTTAATGTGTGTCTGCAGCGATTACCAGAACAAGCAACAAACAAGATGTCGTGACGTAGAATGTATGAGCTAAAACCAGCTTAAACCTGAATTACTGTGGGAAACGGCCTTCTGTGCAGCAGTGGACCTGAAACATGATTAAAGAATTTTTTTTCCATGGCAGAGAAGCCTGTAAATTGTTTGGTAATTACTTTTGCCTCATAAAAGCGGTTATAGTCATAATGACAAATATCGCAAGAAATTTGCATAACAAGATGAAATCTAAAGATTAAAAGAACAATGTTATCCAAATGTTGTAGGTCATAATGCTGATCCAAATATCCAACTCAATCAATCAAATTAAATTATATACACATGTTGATGAAAATTTCATTTATTTTTTATTTTACAGCATCTTTGGGGAAACTTGGGAAGATTTGGAAAGAAACTTTTTAATTACAGCCTATAATTATTCCTTATTTGTTGTATAAGTGGAGACTCCTTTTCTGCTAAACTATAGGAGTATGTGCAGATCACTGTTGAAATCTGTAAACTTTCTCATGTTTATTATTACTTTTTATAAGTCGTGGTTATAAGTCAACCATTAAGGACAAAGATGAGAATCATGTTAGTGCCTGTATTTATTTATTAATGGTTTTGGCTGTGTGTATATATAGTGTTTAATTATACAGTATGACACGATTAATATACACTGCTTACAAAAAATAGTGAGGTTTCAAAATAAATATAAGGAGGATGCCACAGGAACCGCTCGACAATCTGATCCTGGCCGTGCCCCATCACTGTCAGTGTTTTGGCAGTCTTTGGTGACCATACACCCTACTCTCGTCAAATTTAACATTCTTCTGTTCACCCCCATGAATATATCACTTGCTACTCAATCACCATTATTGAGTTTGCATGTCATTTGTGGAATCAAACAACTTTTAGACTTTTTTTTTTTTTCTTTTTCTTTTCTGATTATCTTGTTTAATGAAATAAAATTAAATGCTTCTTTTTTAATAGTTCCATATTTATTTTGAAATATGGACAGGTATGCTTTGCTTTACTTTACTTTACTGAAAACCAATAGTTGAATCATGTTGAAAGCGTACCCGTAGAGTTTATTTTCATACCTCTGAGATTAGTCAGTATTTATAAAGCCAAACATGTAGGAAGGTATAAAGTTGCACAGAGTTCAGCTAATGCAAATGAAAAGGGAGAAAACAAGAAGTGAAAAGGGGAATGTTGGGTTGCAAAAGAGTAAACACTGTGAACCTTATGGAACAAAATCTTGTTGCACAAATGAAGTGTGTGTTTCAGACAGAGGGTGTAATTAACGAAATGCAGGAAAGGTGTGAGGAATCAATACACTGGTGATTGAGATCATTGCTGAGGTAGGGCTGGCTTGGTGGTCTGGAGGATCACAAAGTCTGGAATGGAATCCCAGTAGACAAAATTAAGTATCAAAATCGAACCCTTTGAAGTAATTGGTAAATTTAAATTAGCTTATTATACGGTCAGGAGAACATAGAATATATAAAGATATAATATCTCAATTATAATGGATACAGTGAAGTCTGTGATTAATGTTGGGTTTACTTTACCCCTGAAACAACAATACTAATAAAGGCATCAGTATGGATGAAATGGCAGAATGTCAGATTTATAATGTAAACTGTCCTATTAAAAATAGAATAAAACAGGAAAAAGTGAGATACTATACAGTTATGGCTGAAGTATTTTTTTTATCCCAGTAAGGCATACATCAAATCCAGTGTTTAATTCATTGCTCTGAACCAGTCTCTATTGAATGGATTATTTGTTTGTAATGTATTGCTTGCTGTTCTTGTCACATGAAGTGCCTCAAGAAGACGCCTCTTCAAGTGTTCTGAGCTATTGGTTGAATGTTCTCCCATTGAATCTTTTCTGTTGTGCAATATTGGAATGCTATTCAAAGGTATAATACGATTTCAGGGTGATTGGCAGGTAATTAAAGGAAATATGAAGGGATGAATGTGGATGTTATAAAAAATGTATGCACAATAGCATTTTTTGAGACCTTAAGTGCTACAAATTATATTTAATCCATTAATGTGATAATAGGCCTGGTAAGAAATGTTACAAATCATGGAATAGACTTGAATCTACTTCAAACCCTTCTTAAAATAAAATTTATTCGATAAAATGCTGTACATCATGCAATAATTTTACAGGGATGGACAAATTCTGAACTAAAAAGAGGGAAACAAACGCTCATTGGATGAACGCAAGTTGATCTTTTAACCTATGTTTGGCATCGTCTAGTGGCTGTTGTGTCAATAGTGGCGTACTTGTCTGAGGACTCGGCTGTTGGTTGACTGCTCTAGCAGTGCTTCAGTTGGGTAAAGCCAGCATGTGAAACAGAATTTTGGTGCTTCACATTTTTAATTTACCTTCGTATTAGCCAGCCCTTAAATTCAGATAAAAGTTTGTGGGTGGGAAGAGTTGTCCCAATACTTTTAGCCACATGCAATTTTTTCTTTTAGTTATGTGTGGGTTTGTCTTAATACTTTTGGCTATGTATGGGTTTGTGTCCCTTTATTTTTTCCCATACTCAGGTTTATGTTGATGCTTTTGCCATGTGTGGGTTTGTGTCCCTTTACTTTTGGCCATATGCGTGTTTGTGTGTCTTCTTTCACATACAGCTTTGGGTCTCTATACTTATGCCTTGTGAGCTTGTCTCTATTCTTTGTGTTCCAATACTTTGAGCCACATTGGCAGTTGAATTTTATCAGGCATCTCAAAACACACATGGATCGGTCAGTCATTTGATAAAGTAAAAGTGGATTTGAACTTGACACAAATGCACAGGTAACGTCAAAAAACTAATCTTACAAACTAATCTTATCCAAGTTGTTGATTTGTTACATTACACGTGTTAAATTTATTCAATTGAATTTCAGCATTGAGACCTGAAACATGGATTGGACTGCATAAGTTAGAATGGCTGTAAAAATATCAATAGTTCATTATTATTAAAGTATTTGTAACTTATAAATATGTGCGTCTCTAACTTGTATTAGTTGAGATTGATTGTGGTTATGAGCCATAATGTCTATGGGTAAGTGCGTGCAGTCGTACATTTAGCAGTTTATGGGAACCAAATAACTCCATGATGGTGTGTGACCAAATTCTTTAATATTTGGGGACATCTGGTCAGTTCCCCTGAGGAAAATGGCATTTCCTGATAAAAGCAACAGTCTACTGTTTATAACTGCAAAACATTAAAAAAAAAAAAAAAAAACATTTTTAGGAATACATTGCATTATGGGTGACATGGTGGCACAGCAGTTGCTGGCAGCAGAGCTGTCACCTCACAGCTCCAGATGTCCCTCAGATGATTCCTGACCCAAATTCTGTCTGTGGGCATTTGCCTGTTCTGTCTGTAAAACCATTCTCATTGTAAAGACTTTTTCTCGTGTCCCAGTGTGAGCGAGTGTGTACCTGTATGGCGAAAGATTGGTACCCTGTCTA
>JAUZSV010414548.1:0-11011 GCA_034780495.1 Parotocinclus cesarpintoi
CTGGGCTTTGGTAAGCAGAAAATGTGCATTTTTTTATCGGAGGAAGCAAATCAGTAGCTGCTGTCACAGCATGAGAGTCTTTAAAACATAGGACTAGGTAAATATTTAAGAAATTCTGCTGATTGGAAGCCTAAACGGCTGCAGAGGACCGACGATAGGACTCGTTTCTAATGATGAACGTATAATGCCAGGGCTGTGTTCAGGCAGGACACCTTTAATTCCCACCCACAGGCAAAGAACACATCTGGGTTAGTGGATGTGTGAATAGACAGCTGAGTTTGTGTTTGGGAAGTGACGCCTAACTCAAAAACACACGCGGCACAAAAAACAAAGCAAGGTCTGAGCCAATAACGATGGCATTATCGAACTTCTCCATCAGGGGTTTTGACGGTCAGGGCTCGTCCGTGTTGAGTCTGCAGTGTTTCTGGATTCCATTTCTTTTTCCATGGTTGAAAAGAGGTGGGGGTTGGGGGTGGGTGGGTGGTGGTGAAGCTTTACAAAACGAGGGACTGCCTCACGTGCCATGAACCAGACTGGCCGCAAAGACCCAACAAGACAGCTCCCACGGCACTCTCGGTCTTGCCTCGGCGCCTCTCCTCAAACATGGAGCAAAGCCAGACCAGCCTTTCTCATCAGCTTCAGATGTTCTGCAGCTTTTCTGTGAACTCAGCAAGTCTTTAACAGCGGATACAGCTGCACGTGCATCCGTGAAACGATCATGAAGGTCCTCATCAAATGCATCCAGACTCAGTGTAATGCTAGCGGTTTATGGGTTTCCATGGTTCAGTTTAACTCGTAATACTTCCAGTGTAAGTACACAGGGGTACGTTGTGAGGCCAGGGGTTCTGCAGGAGACTGTAACAGAAAACAGAAAGAGAAGGAAAACCTTACATTTTGTCTATTGGAAAAAGTGTGATGAGGACATTTAGAAGAGAAAATGTATTGTAATTAATAAGAAAAAATTATTAAATAACTTTTTTTCCACACAACTTTCAGGTGTACGTAGTTACCAAAATATCTTTAGTATACTAAAGCACAGAAGGAAATGGAATTAGATCGGACGTTACCATAGTAACAGTCTTTTTAGACGAATCTTATATAAATATAAAGGGTATTTCACTTGAAAACCCCATTCAAACTAGAAATAACTATCCCAGAGAAACCAGAGGATTTTTTAAAAACGAGTTTAGTTTCGGTTTGAAGTCAGAGGTCAGAGGCTTAGGCAGAGGATTTTGATGAATTAAGGTGCACTGGAAGGTTTTCTGGGTGGTTACTGGTTTATTTCTTAATGAAGACCCATTACAGAAATGATGCTAAGCAGACACTCAAACACCTTTTGTGATCATCAAACACCTTTAAGATTCAAATCATATGAATCAACATTTGTACTCAAAAATCCAATCCAAGCCATTAAGGGACACATGGTACTGCGGTAGCCTAGCGGTTAAGGTACTGGACTCTGGCCCGGACGGTCCAGGGTTCAAATCCCACCTCTGCCAAGCTGCCACAGTAAATGTTAATGTAAATTAAGGGCGACTGAAGAAGCATGTGAAAGCAAAATAATCGTAACCCAAATCTAATACCATTAATTGCACTACTTAGAAACTTTAGAAAATGCAAACTGTTTTGACCTGGCTTAAAGCTGGACCTGATCTCAGTAGGAAGGTATTCTTACTGACCATTAAAACAGATTCCAGATTCCTTTAGTCATATGTCTGAGATCGAAAAAAGTTTACACTCAAGTCTTTCCATAGTTAAATGGTTCAGTGCATTACTGGGAAAATTATGTACATACAGAACAGCTGGAAACTGTCTGTGAACACACAAGTTCTCCAAATCATCAGGGGTTTTGCTTTGCCTTGCGTCGGTGGCATGTTTGAGACTCTTGTTGAGACGTCCAACAGATACTTTATAATAGGTCATCATAAAGCCCTTTCCCCTCACCTAAATCGCTTCTAGATTAGCGGGAAAGAAAACAAAAGTCAAGAAACTGCCAGTCAGACCAGAGGAATATTACTGATAAACACAGGTTGATAGAAATACAGATTTACAGTCATTAACAAAAAATAAGTCACCCAGTTAGAAATGCTGCAAAGCTTGGCATGCACTTTTGTCTCAGACAGATATTTAAAAGATTACAGGTGAGCACTGGGACTTCTGTCCATAAAAAGCTACTCAGAGACCTCCTTACTCTCTCAGAGGCTTTGAAAAGGACATGTCATGGGACTGAGCGAAGCAGGATGGTTGTTTTGACGAATTGTCCCCTATCTGGGTGTTGGGGGCAGTGGTTCTGTGAGGCCATATCACCAGTAAAGAGGATGGTTTGAGCATTGTTCTTGATTTCTTACATTACTGAGTATATTTATAGCTTTGTATAAACGGGAATATCTTACACATGGCTGGAACCAGAGAGAAAAATCCCATAATGTCTTCTAATAACAGATATAAAACTCTCAGATACAAGACATTGTTCAGGTTGACTTAACATGGATTTAATTCTCTGTATAACAAAACATATAAGTTAAAAAAGACTCAAAAATCACTGTGAGCTTTCGTTGCGAAGCAGTACACGGAAAAGTCTTGTAAATAATATTACTGATAGTAAAAAAAAGCCATAGAAGAAAAAGCTGCAGATGTTTAAAGTTCGATTTTGAAATAGAATATATAAGACCGTAGCTTCGGTCTGACTTGGCATTAAAGAGCAAATTTGAGTTCCAAACCATGGCTTCCTTCGGTTGGAAATGCAGCGCTGGTGTGTTGAATATGCAAGCGGCAAAGCCAAGAAACGTCTGTAAAGCTAACCGCATTGCTAGGGTGGGCTAAAAGTTTAGCTTCAAAGCGTTAATAAAGTCGTGGCGAATATAATGCTAGCTCAGCAAACCACAAGGCTTCGCATGATAGTTATGGAATAAAACACAGCGATGATGGTTAGAAATAAAAAAAACCGACCAAAAAAAAGACATTCAGAATGGAGCTTATGTAATATTTATAAATAATAATAATAATAATAATAATATGTTTAATTTACAGCAACAAAAAAAATCAGCATAGTTAACACAACATAAGATAACAGTTCAAGATAAGCAGACACAACAAACATTAGATCAGACTTTTTTTTATTGCTTGTTTCGCGGATCCGCCGACAATCATATTTGAAGAATACAAAAAAACCCCCAAAACAAACAAACAAAAAAAAATTATATATATAATTTTTTTTTTTATTATTTATTTATTTATTTATATACATATATATATATATATATATTATTTCTGGTATTTCTGGGATCCGCCACAGCACCAATGGTTGAAATTAAATCAAAAAAATAATAAATTATTTTCTAGCTTTTTCCGCCCTCCGGTGGAGAGCCAACAGTTTTCTTCTGTTCATTTATGTTTTTTTCCAGATTCACTTTAATTTAATTGTGGGTTAAATAAATGTTTCTTTTTTTAAAATAAAAAAATATTTTTATTTCTTCCTCCTTTCTTGCATTGATTCCTCAAGAAATTGAAAAGTGCTGAAAAAATAAAGATTTATTTAGATTTTTTTTTCTTCCCTCCTCAGTAGATTATTAAGTAGGAACATCCGAGGAACAAACAATTAAAAAAGTCTAGCCTAAATAGAAACGGTAAATAGGAAAGTTTTTAGAAGAGATTTAAATTCTTCAATTGTTGATGCGGACCTACCGGACAGCGAAGGATCTCCCACCCATGGAGGAAAGCCTAAACCTGGTGACAGAGAGAGAGTTGGAGTCTGTGGAACATAGTGACCTGGTTGGAGTGTAACTTTGAACTAGATTGCAGCGGTATGGTGGCGCTAGACCGTGGAGGGATTTAAATGTCAGTAGTAGAATCTTGTATTGGATGGGTTTATGGACCGGGAGCCGGTGTAGTTGGGACAGAACAGAAGTGATGTGTTTAGATATTGAGTAGGACCGGGTGTAAAGTCAGATCAAAGACTTGTAGATGTGGATTTTTATGCGATTACAGGAGTGTTTGATTCATGCTCTGCTTGTGTCCTCTGTAGAATTGTTCTGTACGAGTGCTGTCCAGGCTATATGAAGTTGGATGGTCAGCATGGCTGTCCTGCGGGTGAGTACAGGTCCACATAATGAATTAGGTTAAACACCCACTATTGGTCTTCTACCTCACATCAAATGGGTCACTGTTTTTTGGTTTCCTCTCCCCTTTAGTTGCTCCCATTGATCATGTTTACGGTACACTCGGTCTGGTCAATGCAATCACCACACAGCAGTACTCGTCCATGTCCAAACTGAAGGAGGAGATCGAGGGGCCTGGATCGTACACCTTCTTTGCCCCCAGCAATGACGCTTGGGATCTCTTAGATCCGGTATTACAAATGTCACTCTCCTTTAACTGGATTAAATTGGTCAAGAAGCATGAATTCAAGGATTTAAAATACATTTCAGTCTGGCATTTATACTGCATTCAACGCAAATATGTGATCACGTTGAGCTGCTAAATCGAACCGAGCATCAGAATAGGGGAAGAAAGGGGATTTAAGTGACTTTGAACGTGGCGTGGTTGTTGGTTTGAGTATTTCGGAAACTCCTGGGATTTTCACATAGCGCCGCTTCTGGGATTTACAGAGAATGGTCTGAAAATAGGAAAATACCCAGCGAGGGCAGTTCCATTGGCGAAAGTGCCTCGTGGATGCCAGGGGAGAACGGAGAAATCGAGCTGACGGAAAGTAGCAAGATTTCAAATGACCACTCGTTACAACCAAGGTATCCAAAAGAGTACTTTAGGCCTTGCTCCCCGCTACCTTAGTGCCATGATTGTTAGATATGTTCCTATTAGATCCCTTAGATCTTCAAATAGTAATCTACTGGTTATTCCCAAAACTCGATTAAAGATTGGAGAGGGTGCATTTTGCCACTATGGTCCAAAGCTCTGGAACTGGAAATTTCATCGCTGAACTCTTTTAAGAAAAGCCCCAAAACCTTCCTGTTCAGATCTGCATTTCTGTAGGGAATTTTTATGGCTATATTTTGTAATGTTATATACATTCTTTTTATTATTATAAATGTTTACACATATTTTGTAAAGCGCTTTGAGTTGCATGCATGTATGAAAGGTGCTATATAAATAAAGATTATTATTATTATTATTACCACCTAGAACCACAGAACGTCAAACCTTGAAGCATATAGGCTAGAGTAGCAGAAGATCACACCGGTTGGCACTCGTGTTAGCTAAGAACAGATACCCGAGGCCGAGATTTACCAGAATTGAACAAAAGAAGATTGGAAAAAGGTTGTCTGGTCTGATGAGGGGAAAACAATGAAAGCATCAAAACATCTCGAACTGATTTACAGTCACTAGATCTCAGTCCAGCAGAAATAGGATATATATAAGTCACAACTACGTGCTGCGTTCCATAAGGGAGGAGTCGAAACCTGAAACTCGTCGTCAATTTAATATCTTGTTGTGGTTTGCAGGAAGTGAGGGCCGCCTTGGTGAGCAACGTTAACATCGAGCTCTACAATGCTCTGCACTACCACATGGCCAACAAACGCCTGCTCACCAAAGACCTCAAGAATGGACTGACCGTCACGTCAATGTACAACGACCTGCCCCTGCATATCAACCATTACTCCAACGGGGTAGGTCGATTCAGTCTAGAATCATGCTAGAGGGCTTTCTAAATCCGGACACTCCACATAATAACATGATGTCTTGTTTAGGTGGTCACAGTCAACTGCGCTAGGATCATTCATGGAAACCAGGTGGCCACCAACGGGGTGGTGCACATCATCGATCGCGTCATCACTGCTGTGGGCAACACCATTTGGGATGTGATTGACGTTGAGGACGATCTGAGCTCACTCAATGTAAGTTTTTTGCACGGAAACCTTCTGTACTGTGCAAAAGTCTTAGGCCGCCATTCGATTTGCTGTTTTACCAATATTGTAATGACTGTACACAATTACTTATCTGTCCAGAAATTACATTTTATAATTCCTTTGCAACCATTACATTATCTTAAAAGGTCAATCCCAAACTAAGCAAGCCTAGGGCAACAGTGGCGAGGAAAAACTCCCTAAATGTTGTAAGGAAGAAACCAAGACTCAAAAAGGGACACGACCTCCTTGGGTGGGATGCCAAGCTGACCCATTTACAGTCCAAAGAAATCAAATTAGGAAAGGTCTTTTTGGAAGCAGCCTAGAAACCAATTTTTTGGGTGGAGGTTCTTCTTTTAGCCTGCAGAAGCTCATTCGTTATGAAAGTTGTGTTATTTGTGAACGTATTTCCTGTATGTATCTTAGTAAAGAGACAGAAACAAAATTATACACTGCTCACAAAAATGAGGGGGTGTTTCTATCCCCATTATATATGGCCCTTATACCAACAAATCTAATAATAACCTAAGACCCGTACACAGTACTGTATATAGGCATTAGCTTAGATATATTCTTGAAGGTTAAAGAAGGTCAAAACTCATAATGCTGTATTACCCGGTCTGTTGTGTACAACGTCTTACCTGTGGATTTTTATTTGTTCTCATTTCAGACTGTAGCTGCTGCCTCTGGCCTGATGGAAAAGCTGGGCCAACCTGGTCACTTCACCTTGTTCGCACCCACCAACGAAGCCTTTTCTAACCTTGACAGAGCAGTCATGGAAAGGCTCATGGGCAACAAAGGTGTCCTCCAAGGTAAACTAATTCCCGAAGATCAAATACATACTTGGAACCACTTTCTCAAATGTAGCACACAAAAATGAGAAAATGTTAAGTCTGCACATTGGTGGAAGGTTTGGCCCCCTGTGGGATTTCCTCCGTCACAAACTGGAAATCTAAAACACAAGGCTGACTCCCTTTTGGCCCTATTTGGAAAAAAGTCAAGCAAGAGCAAAGCAGGCGTCATTTCCATCCCCATTCATAACACACGGTGACCACACTGGCCTGTTGTGTGGAGTGGAACTCCGGAAGAATTTGCCAAAGCAGTAAAGCCACATTTTAGACCTCTAAGCTGACAATTAAATTGAGTTGTTGAGTTACGTGCTTCTATTCGATGTATTTTGGGACGTAAGAAAACAGCGCCATGTCTCAGATTTACACCGGTGGCGTTTCATTGGCTCTTCAGGAACAGATTAATGTCCCGCCATCGGAATTGGTTGATCCCGCCAAAGCTGTCTGCACGTCACATATAGTGCATTTTTTTTTCTTCCAAGATTACCGTGAAGCTTTAGGGAAGGATCAAAAGCGTCCCTGAAAGTGAAGTTTCTGCTCAATGCCAAGTGCAGTCAGTTGGAAACAATTGCCCGTTTTACTGTCCACTAAAACTTGGCAATGTCAAGACGCTTGCACTTTTAACGGTCCCTTAAAATCCATTTCGAAAGCACGCTCCATTTGGAGGGAATGGTGCAGGTCTGTTGACAAGCTCATTCTCGAAAGGATCCAAAGGCTCCCAGGGAGACTCGGTCCATAATTTTATTGCATGTATTCCCTCGGTGTGATACACATGACCTCATGTTCAGCCTAAGAAACTACTGAGTTGGAAAAATCTTGCTTCATGGACAAACTTCCCTGGAATAGCGTCAAGACAAAGCTTTATCGTTCACTGATGAAAAGAGAAAGCCTGTGTTTTGATAATTAACCGTTCTACTTCTATTCAATGGGATGTAGGTCAGCATAAATTCCATGGATAGGGCCTGAAATTGAATCACAGTCTGAAGATTAGTGATCTTCTTGACCTGTTTAGATGTCTATTATCGTTATTCTGTAAGACAAAAATAAGAACACTGTCATGGACTGTAGGGATCAGACCTGGTGATGGAGAATCCCATGCGACCAGAGCAATCATCTTAGATATAAATGGTAGACTACAGATGAGAGAGACCAGAATGTTACGTAATGATGTGGTCAATTTATTGGAAGTCTGTCATTCCCAACAGTGTGTTTCCAACTTCCAAGATAAACGCTTAATGAGAAAAACATTGTTCTTAGTGAGAAAAACCTGGTTGGCTAAAATCATGATACTCCTACATTTGCTCTGCTTCCAGGACGCATTTTCTACACCCACAAACAAGCGCTCTTGATTCAACTTTACGTGTAATTCCGTAGCACTTCCTACAATGGAGCATGGAATTATCTAAACCCAAAGCCCTAACTGAGCAAGCCTAGGGCAACAGTGGCAAGGAAAAAGTCCCTACACATGATAAGGAAGAAACCATGGGAGGACCAAGGCTCAAAAACAAACCCATCCTTCTTGGTAGCGTAACAGATAAATGTAAGAATTTAATTAAGTGTCCTAACTAATTAGGTTTTATAAATGATTTAAATAAACAGAAGTTAAATATGAAAAATAAAACAGGGAAGATATTTAAGAGGGACAGAACGGTGGCTAGCACTGTCCCCTCACAGAGGGAATATCATGGGTTTGTGGGCGGATTTTGCATGTTCTATGATGGGTTTACTCCCACTGTCCAAAGGCATGCATGTTAGGTAAATCGGTGTCTCTGAAGTGCTCCGGGTGCGTATGAGTGTACGGATTTGCACTCTGTCTAAAATTGTTCGTGCCTTGTGCACTATGCTCCCGGCTAGGCACCGACTGTCCTTTTATTCCAGCATCACTCGACTGGTCTTTGTCAACAGAACCCAGTCCCACCAGAGTGCAGGAACTCCCTCAGTCATTTGGACATTAGGAGACGATGTACCTCCAAGGATTTCCCACTGAGGACTGATTTAAAAATTTCGTTTTATAATTTAGTTTATTCATTTTATTACTAATTTGTTATTTACCTAATTTTGCTATAATTTAATACACATTTAAGTTTTTATTTAATTAATATCTAATCCACCCATGTCGGTCGCCTCCCTTTTTATGTCTTGGTTCCTCCCAAGGTTTCTTCCTTCTACTTTCAGGGAGATTTTTCTTGCCACTGTCACCCTAGGTTTGCTCAATTTGGGATTGGCCTTTTAAGATCATATAAGATTATAAAGCTGCTTTGAAACAATGTTCCGTTATAAAAAGCGCTATAGAAATAAATCTGAATTGAATTGAATTTATTAAGCAGATAAAGTGAAGTATTTTTTTTTATTTGTGGGTTCATAATGACCTGGGCTCATTTCTCTCCCACAGCTCTGCTCAACTATCATCTGCTGGACTCCATTCAGTGCTCAGAAGCTATTATGAGTGGCACCTCGTATGAGACCATGGAGGGCACCAACATCGAGATCGGCTGCGATGGAGACAGCCTGACCGTTAACGGTGTCAAGATGGTGCTGAAGAAAGACATCGTAACCACTAACGGCGTCATCCATCTGATCGACAAGGTGCTCATGCCAGACTCAGGTTAGCACCGGCGTACGCTGATTACGATCGTACCATCATCCTGAACTGCGATCTGAATTTATGCTTTTTTTAAATTATTATTAAAGCCAAACAGGTGATGGAGCTCGTTGGTCCATCACAGGCCACCTTCAGCGACATGGTGTCAGAACTAGGTCTGTCAGCAGCCATGAGACCACAGGCTGAGTACACACTGCTGGCTCCACTTAACAACGCCTTCACTGGTAGGTCATGCTATATCGTTCATTTGGCAGGGATGTAACCTAGCATTAGCGTTAGCTTACTGGAACATTGGGCTTCCTTCTTCTTTCATTTAGGAATACGTCGTGTCCATTGCTTCTTGACATGTTTTGTTATGTTAGCTTATATCACATTTGCTGTCTGATTATGTCGTTCTATGGTATATGATACAATTATGCAAAGTTCAAGCTAAAAATGTGCTTCGGTTTGACCTTCCGGAAAAAAGTAGATTATGTTTGAGATCCACAGTTCCAATAAAATGTAAAATTCATGCAAAATGGAAAATGGTTTCTAATCTTGCTATCTGCTGGCAGCCCTGATGCATGAGCACACAAAACGGGCCCAATGATCTAATAATGATCTAAAGACTAGGACTGCAGTTACCATCAAAGAAAATGATCTGTTTGGATTTTTAAAGAGAAGGTTCCACTTTGGTATTAATATTGCTTATGTTTCTTTTATTTGATGTGCAAAAACGCAGAGATGTTTTTATAATTTAATTATTGTATTTTAATACTAATTTCAATTTTATTATTCATTTGTTATTAATTTAAATGATTTACCTACATTTGCTATAATTTAATATACTTTTAAGTATTTATTTAATTAACATCTAGGCCACCCATGAAGGTCGGGACCCTTTTTGAGTCTTGGTTCGTCCCAAGGTTTCTTCCTTCTACTTTCAGGGAGGTTTTTCATGCCACTGTCGCCCTAGGTTTGCTCAAGGCTGGGATTGGCCTTTTAAGATCAGATAAGATTGTAAAGCTGCTTTGAGACAATACTCTGTTATAAAAAGCGCTATATAAATAAAATAAAATTGAATAAAATTGAGATGTCCGAATATGAGCGGTACCTGATCTTGTTCCAATGGAGAAAAGCATTTCTAAGTTCTAAAGTCTAATCCTGGGGCTATTCTCTTGTAAAACCGGACACATGTTAGGTGTTGACGATTTGTTTGTTTCTTTGCCAGGGAAAACCATAAACCGCCCATGTGCCACGTCTGGTTCTTCCTAATAAAGGCGATTATAACCATGTAGGAGCATCCATTGTTCACTGCGTGTGAGTTCATTTGGCTCGTTTGGTACAGAGTTAAAAGGACAGTAACCTAGGCAACAATTGGCGAAACTGCCTGAGAATGTGCATTCATCTAAAAAACTGCTGTCTGCAAAACAAGGAGCTCATACTAGCTCAGAGACTTCTTACCTAAAGGATTCAACTGTAATCTGCAATCAAGTATATTATAATAATAACGCTGTAATAGTATCTGCTCTCTAATGCAGTCGATTACGGCTAATAGGACCGCCGGTTAATAGGTCCAGCCACTTATTCGGACCAAATCCTAAAGTACCAAATCAAATCCTATTATATACTTGTAATCTTATTCGCTTATTTGGACCAAAATTCTGTTTAATCGGACCAAAGAACGTGAGAAAAATAAGCCACAAGTCGCCACTTAGCGG
>JAUZSV010414651.1:0-11010 GCA_034780495.1 Parotocinclus cesarpintoi
CCAATGGGTAAGCATCTCAAGACCCCAGAAACCAATGGGTAAGCATCTCAAGACCCCAGAAACCAATGGGTAAGCATTTCAAGACCCCAGAAACCAATGGGTAAGCATCTCAAGACCCCAGAAACCAATGGGTAAGCATCTCAAGACCCCAGAAACCAATGGGTAAGCATTTCAAGACCCCAGAAACCAATGGGTAAGCATCTCAAGACCCCAGAAACCAATGGGTAAGCATCTCAAGACCCCAGAAACCAATGGGTAAGCATTTCAAGACCCCAGAAACCAATGGGTAAGCATCTCAAGACCCCAGAAACCAATGGGTAAGCATCTCAAGACCCCAGAAACCAATGGGTAAGCATCTCAAGATCCCATAAACCAATGGGTAAACATCTTGAGACTCCACGAAAGTCTGGCAAATACCTAAAAACTTCATAAAACAATAGAGTAAACATCTCAAGATCCCATAAACAAAACAACCAAGCATCTCTAGACACTGTGAAGTAAAAAGCAAGCATCTAGACAGTCATACAAGCAAATATCTCTAAATCCCATGAACCAAAGGTAAAGCTTCTTGAGAGTCAATAAACCAACAGGCAAGCATTTTGAGACCCTTCAAACGCACCGGATACACAAATCGAGTCCCTGTAAATCAACAGGCCAAGCATCTACTGTAGAATCCATGTGAACCAATGAACTACTGATCATGTACAGGAGACAGGGGGCATGTTGTTTTTCCCCCAATGTCTGAAACGAAAGAAAACAAAGAAATCCAGGAGAAACGTCTAAAGCTTGTATGCAGTTTACCAGCCAGATTTCCTTACTACTGTCTAAGGAAATATGCTTGAGCTACATCACCTGAGCAAGTCAGTGACCCAAACACAGCACTCCGCTAAGGATAGTTATACAGCAAATGTGTTGTACAGCGGTAAACCAGGTTATCCATGATGCTGCCTCGCTACATAGTTCTGCAGTGGTGAGATAGCCCTGTTCCAGGTTGGTCCATGGCCTTTTGCCTTTAGCTTCTCAGTAACTTGGCTAAAGTAAATTCAGGCCGAGTGTATATGCCTGCAGAAGTATACTGTTTATTTAAAGTCCTCTGGCGCTGAGTTATGGCTCTTAATGATTACTTAGATGCCCCATCGCAGGGCTATTGTAGTGCCCATGCCTCTAAACAGGCTCGCTCTTGTTTATTTTAATTTTCCATTTTATATTGCCACGTGTCATTCGCCTGTTTACAGCTTACGAGCGGTGATTGATCATTTCCTTCTGCCGTTCTCCTACTGAGGGCAATGCTCGACACGTACTGCGGTCATTGATGAAAAATAGTTGGGGCCAAGCAAAAAATGAATTCCTTTAGACCCACCACTGGACATTAAGTCAATCTGTATTGAAATATTGCCGAAATTGTTTAGGGAATATGCACACATGATTAAAGTGAGGTCATTATTATTGATTATTAATATATTTCTTACTGCTGCGACTGGAAACCGGGTGATAGGTCAGCCTACTAGACTGGCGCATCACCAGAACACATATCAACAATGAAGCAAATGGTGGTCAGCATCTCTAAATTGAGCCTGATTAGGTTTCAGTGTGTTACTAAATGATGGTTCTCGATGTTCAGGGCCCCTTTTGCTGACCTGAGATGCTCCTGCCTTCTCATTTTCATGCATAACAGCAAAAGTTCAAAGACAATTATCTCATCTTGGCTCAGTGGCTCTACTAAGCTCTGGTTGCTAATGTTGGATGCTTTGAGGTCATTCCCTGAGACGAATGGCTGAAATCATGCAGAAGGAGGAGTGTTCATTTAGCTTTGATACGACTAAGCAGAGGCACCACTGACCTGAATAGGTCTTTGGTGTCGAGGAGAGTTGGAGGTTTGCCTTTATCAGGTGGATTTGTTGTTCCTGAGGAGCAGATTCAAACTGCTGCTAAGTTCTTACCTGGCCTTTATGAGATGATGGGCATCTTGTATCAAACCCTTAATGGGGCAAGAAGTTCAAACCCACCAAGCGACCCCAAAAAACATTATTTTCAGACAAAAATCATATACCATTAGGCTCTTGAGTGGAGCTGAAGTCTTTTTTTTATGAATCTAAGAACAAAAAGCTGATTTTCTTTAACAACCTGGAGCACAGTAACTTACAAAAGCTGAAATCATTTAAAGGGTAAAGCCTGGATCGACCGGACATTAATTCAGTTTGGATTTTACCTTACACATCGCCGGTTTGAACCCCGCTGTGGACTGTGCTTGTGTGAAGTTTGTATGTTCTCCCTGCTTCCTGATTCCAAAGACTGGACCCTGTCCTCAGCACGACCCTGCATGAAACGGGTATGAAAACGAAATCAAATTGGAACCTTTTATTATCATTGTTTTGGAAGCGTCCATAAATTTGCACAGTATTTTATATACGAAAACTGCTCCATCCTGACAGATCAGTGCTACACGATAATATCCAAATTTATTACAGCGGCTTTGGTCCAAATGCTGAATTTAAAGACGAACCCGAAGAATGTAAACAGCGCCTGTTAAAAAAAAATAGGTTTAAAAAACAAAGGCTTGGCAACATCGCGAGCCATCAAGCCGAGTGTTTTTGGAATGCTATTTATTATTGTTCTGTATTGTCTGAAGGCTGAGGAGTTAAGTCCCGAGTACAGGCCGAAGACAAATCACAAATAGTGTTCTGTAAGCAGCGCTGTGTAAAGACGTCCCTCGAGATTTAACACGACGGCCCAGTGTTTGTGTTGGCACGCCACCGATGCACTTCATATTCCATCGACATATTAAAATCACAACCGCACGGTGTTTAGACACCCCGAAACGAAAGGCGCCTCTTTTACTCCTCGATTTCTGTGACGAGGCTTCGAAAACATGTGCGGCCGTTTGCTGCCGATCCACGTTCAATCATAACATTTAGTCGTTTTTATTTTGTCTGCTAAAATGAGACATGTTTTACAAATTTCCTGTCATAAACCGATACAGTGTCTGTTTAGATGTGCAGACATTAGGGTGTCGACGAGAATATATGATGTCAAATCAAACTCATTAGACAGCACGACTGTGTTGTGACTGTACACATTAAGAACACGTGTAATACGTTTAGGAAAGAATACAAGTTCTATCATTTGTCAGACGGGTCCCTTTCCTCTTACCATAATATATTAAGACATTATGTATCATGTTTTAATACAAATGTTTGAGCATCTCTGGTCAAATGACCTCAGCTGGAGATCAGACATTTCCCTTGTATCATTTTAATTAACCATTAACATTAACATTCGTTTCAGAGCCCCGGATGACATATTTAAGCAACAGAACGAGAGCGGGAGCGTATTAACACTGATAACTGATATGGCTGAGTGCCATAGATAATTACAGCCATGGTGATATTAATAAATAAAATAAAAAAAATAAATAATAATAAAAAAAAAAAATATATATATATATATATGTGGGAGTCAAATGAGAGATGTGAGTCAAATCTGACACCAAGGTTTGTAACGGAGGAGGACAGGGAGATGTTAAGATCAAAGATCGAGATATTGTTTATGTCTGAGAAAGACTGGGTCTGGTGAGGGGTACCAATAATAATAGCCTCCGTTTTCTTGCTGTTCATGTGAAGAAAATTGTCAGCCATCCACGCCTTTATCTCCTTCAGGCAATACTGGAGCGCAGATGGCAGAACTGCAGAAAAAGTGGAATCCACTTTTATATATAGCTGTGTATCATCTGTGTAACAATAGAAGGAAACCTTGTGTTTATTGATTATCTGACCGAGTGGGAGCATGTAGATGTTGAAAAGGGTCGGCCCGAGGACGGACCCTTGAGGCACTCCACAACTAACTGTATGAGGTGATGATTTGGACTGTCCTAGGGTCACAAACTCTGTCCTGCCCGTGAGATATGATTGAAACCAATTGAGTGTGGTCCCAGAAAGTCCAACGATGAACTGGAGGTGATCTAGTACAATTTTATGGTCCACGGTGTCAAAAGCAGATGATAAGGAGTGATGGAGAGCCCTGGTCTGCAGTTATAAGAATGTCGTTTATAACAATGTTCAATGTCTCTGTCAATGTGCTGCTATGAGCAGCTCGGAAACCAGACTGAAATTTTTCATAGTTTATGAATGTGAAGATGACTGTGAAGTTGGGCTGCTACAACGTTTTCTAGAACTTTGGAAAGGAATGGCAAGTTTGAAATGAGGCTGTAATGAGCCAGAATTTCTGTATCATGTGAGGGCTTTTTCAAATGAGGGCAAATAACTGCAGTTTTAAGAGCTGAAGAAACCTGACCGGAGTATAATGAGTGATTAATTATTGCTGTGATTAATGGACTGATAGCTGTAATGTGAGATTTTAATAATGCTGTGGGGAGAGGATCCAGCAGGTGGATGGCCTCATACTTTTTATGATTCTCTCCACCTCTATCTTAGTGAAGCCTGAGAAAGTAGAAAAACTGTTAAGTGAAGTTTGGAAAGTGATACCAGAGGAAGATGAGGCTGTAACAGGGACAGCTGACCGCTTTGATGCCACCTTGTTTGTCCATAAACCTATTGCATTGATCTGTACTGCTATCTGCATGTGCATGTGTAGGAGGTTTGAGCAAAGAATTTATTGCTAAAAATAGCTGCTTGGAGTTTCCAGTGCTATTAGAGATTTTTTGTGAGAAATATTGGGACCTTGCTGTGGTGAGTGCTCTATTGTACATATTTTAATGATCACGATAGGCCTGTTTGAATACTTGTAAGCCAGTGGAGGTGTATTTCCGCTCAAGGGCACGGCCAGCTGTTTTCATTTTACGGAGCTCTGTGGTATACCAGGGGGCTGTCTTAGAAAAAGTAACTGTTCTTGTTTTAATTGGTGCATGCGACTCAAGGATATTGTAGAGACTAGAATTATAATAGTCAACAGATCCATTTACTGATGTGAACTGTGTGACTAATGAGATGTCTTGTATATCCTGGTCAAAAAGATTGCTGTCTATTGCTTTTATGTTTCTAAAATGAATTTGACATTTTGTTTGATTGTATGGGCCTGCTAAAGGCAGTTCCATAGAAATGCACTTATGATCTGACATGCCTAAGTCGTTTACTTGTAGATTGGTGATAAAATCACTATCTGTAATAACTAGATCCAAAGTGTGACTTTTAATGTGAGTGGGTGCTATGGCGTGTTGTGTAAGATGCAAACAATCTATAAGTTCAAGAAATTTGGCAGCGGAGCGGTTTGTAGGGGAGTCTATATGCAAGTTGAAATCTCCCAGTATAAGTGTATTATTAGCTATTGCACAAAGTGACGTAAGAAGATTCTGCAATTCATTAATGAATCCAGGATGTGGTTTTGGTGGACGATAAACGAGGAGTATTAATATTGTTTCTGTATATGATCTGAATTTGAAATGAAGGCATTCAAAAATTGTCAGTTCTGGGAGTGGGAGAGGAGTTACAATTAAATCCTTGCGGTAGATAACAGCAAGACCTCCACCTCGGCCAGTGGTCCGAGCCTTCTCCAGGTAGGTATATACTGGAGGACAAGTTTCATTTAAAGCCAAATATGACCCTAATTTGTGCCAAGTTTCTGTTAGGCACATGATATCAAGTTTTTTATCCTGTATGTGATTAAAGATTAGACTGGTTTTATTTGCTAGTGATTGGGTGTTTAAGAGTTCTATATTTATTTTGGCGATTTGCTTACATTATGGAAAAGTACGGAGAAGGCGGAAATCCACCCCACGTTTTCCAAAACTCCGATGTTGTGGCTTATAGGACCTTATGTTGGTTGTGCTCTGATGACGCGTAGAATGAACGCTGCGAAGATGAGCTGGTGGAATAATCTCACAGTTTGTCAAATAGTGTGGAGTAACTAGGGGTTGATGGTAATGCGGTTTGCGTTCCCCATCACTGGCTGGGGCCGCCGGAGGAAGGTGTGCCGGACGACATGCTGGCCCGGCATGCAGCTGCAGTGAGGCTAGCGTGCGTTGTCCGTCCCAGGTAGACATGCCGTTCCCAGGTCTTGGCAGCCCCGTCTCGCCGATCACCCCACATGCTGTAAGCACCTGTAAGTTATGGGTGTTGCTCCTATTAGCAGTGGAGTTGACATAATGGCTCTCTTCTACTAGGCCGTTGGTCAGGCCTGGACACTGGTGGATATCTCCAGATAGCAGCAAGCAGATGTGTGTCGTGGTTTTAGGGCAGCCTTGGTATATGTTGATGAACGACCGAAGAGATGCGGATGAATAAAAGTGGCAGCCAGGACGTATTTGCCATATCCAAAGTGTTTATAAGACCGGTTTATTATCGGCTTGTTTGAAAGTGATGATTTAGTTCCATAAGAGTAATAGTCCGTTTGTATATGACCGATGTCAGAAAGGACAAAATTTCTCAACAGTGCATGTGTTAAAAGAGCAATGCCCTGCCATACCCGGTGTCACCATCAAACTCCTTCCAGCTGCTACTCTTAGCGTATTTGGTCCTAGCTGAAAAAGGATACCAGTGGAATGATCTCATTAAAGAGGTTATTATGGTTATTAGGACTATTTTGGTCGGTTGTAAACCAGATAGGATGCAGCATCTGTGTAGTGAAGGAATGAACACTGCTCCTGAGTCCAGTGTTGAGTGACATATATTCACTCATCACAGCCTTGAAATTCAAGTTTTAAGCTTGTTCATTTGTTTATTTACCTCTGCATTACATCCAAGCCAGGCCTATTAAGGGCATTAGGTTACTTATATAAGTAAACACATTTTTGGAATGCGGGAGGAAACTGGAATAAACCCATTCAGTTATGGGGAGGACATGCAAATTTTAAAAAGCAGGTTGGGATGGAACTGAGGATCTCTAAAACAACTGTGCTACCTGCGTGTCATCCCTGAAATCTATGTAAAGCTCTTCTTCTTTAAAATGTATAGTTTCAGAGATAAGTCTGATTTTTCTTTTTAGAGAGAAGATTTTGTACTTGCATTATTGGCAAAGTGTGATTCTGCCATGGTCCTGGATGCCAAAACACCATAAGGAATCCGTAATTAGTCTTGACAGTGTTAAGTTTGATTGAGCCAAACAAGGATAGCTTTTCTTTCTGTATCTAAAGACCTTATATTAATCAGTCCCATGTTGTAAACATTTGATGGAGCTCAAAATTTGTCTTTAGACTTCCATTATAATTAAGTTTTGAGCCAACAGGCATTCCATGGCCTTCTTAATGTAATGAATCTTCATGTGGTAATTAATGAATTAGGTGTAAAAACACTGTAATTACTTGGAATATGCAATACACAGATTATGCAATTATTGGTGACAGTAGCACAGTGGTTAAGACCCAGAGCTATTTATAGGAAATTTACATGTTCAAATCCTGGATTTTCCAAGCTGCCATTGTTTTGTCCTTAAAGAAGACCTGTAACATCAGTTGTAAGACACTCTGGATAAGGGCTTGTAAAAATGTAACTAATGTTTCATCAATCATTTGGTTTATCTCAACAGCAGTGAACTAACCTCTGCCCATGAGGACTATCGCACACTGAAAAGCCTAACTGATGACTCCAGCCCTAAAAACAAGGAGTTGTACAGGCAAAGCAAGCAGAAGTGTACAACTGACACTGTCACTGTGTGTCTGTAAAAGCTTAACTCGGCTAATCCTACAGTGTGACCTCCTTCACTATTTGAAGTTTCTTTTCCAAATACCAGATACATTCTAGAACTGTACTGATAATAAGGACAAATAATACATACTGACATTCAAAATATATTGACAATGTTTTAATATTTAGTGTTTATGGTTTTGTAACTAACATATTGTAACTGACAGTAACTAACTGTAACGTTCCCAACATATTCATTCACGTGGATGAATCTTTACGTCTGGCAAATCACAGAAACTTTTACCGTTGATAAAGTGCAATTGTCTAATGTCCATTGATGCTACACCAAAGTTGAAAAGACTGTGGCTTTGTATATGCTAGATTGTTCTCCCATAGCTACTTTACTTTCTGAAATCCATTTACAAAAAGACATCCAACTTATCTGATTAAATGAAATGCAATGACTGGAAGGTGAAAATACTCATGATACAAGGGTGAAAATAAATTAAATATGATCAAGACATGTAATGCATAGAAGTTACCCGTGCATCTTATAATTAAGAGCTCTAATTAGCAAAAGTCTCATGCAGGCAGACTGTGAATTCTGCCAACAAAGGCATCTGTTTGGTTTTCCCTTTAAATGCGGAGTTGCAGAATTCAAAAAGCTGAACAGACCCTTTTGCCAATTCAACTCCTGGTTAATGCTGAAAGGATTTATGGCTACTATGTAGGGGTGTACCAAATACAATGCACTCTTCTCGTGAGATCACATTTTGATTTTCCCACAATGTTTTTATTTCTTGAAAAATACAGAAAAAACTGTAGTCCCCTGCAATTAAAATAATTAGCTAGAAAAAAATGGTACATTCTTAATGTAAAACTCTATTGTAGCTTTAACATATCTTAAATAGCAGAATGAAAATATATATTTTTTAATATTTCTAAATAATAACAACTTAAAATAATGTGTACTTATAACACAGTGTATGGGAGCATGGCCTATGATTGTGCCCTTCAGTTTTCCAAAAAATGCAAATGCCTCAAATGGTTAGAATTTAGTGAACATGTAACATTGTAAATCTCCACGATGCATATCGTGACGTTTTGTATTGTGATACATCGTTACACAGCTACTAATAAGTTAATAGGTATAAAAGGCAATTTGTGGGACAATACTTAGGAATCATGTTTATTACAGATTGTCAGCATTTAGTATTTGAAACTCTATGCCTACAACTGACTCGACAGTGTTTGGAGAAAACTAGAACAATGGCTTATAAATTCAGTAACATGTAAAACATGCAGGAACAGTACAAGCATGATAAACTCGACTCCTCTGGCCACAAAGGACAAACGTTTATCATTATACCAAATTGCTCTGCAGGATCGATTCTAGGTTTAAAAAAAACCCCAAAAAACAAAAACAGAACATTAACTAATTTCTATCAAAAAGGATTTACCTGGTAAAAAGTGTTGAGAAATACCTTTGTTGACAGAACAGCAGACAGACCTTCCTACGAAATAAATATTTCTCTCTGTGAATATTTGGTTCAAGTTGAGGTAATCATTATCTCTTTAAAATTCAGCATCATACAATCCCCATGTTATTTAAATACTTAACCCTGTCCAAATACAGGCCAAACAAAAGACCCCCAAAACAAGCAAACATAAAAACAACACATAAGGCCCATAAACCCAATGTGGACCGGACATGAGATGGACTGATACGATGAATAAAACAATATAAATGTAATAGCTCTATTATGATATTATGAATACATGGATGTAGAAAATGTGATGTATAGAAGGAATGATCATGTAAATAATACGTATTCATGGATGGATTATGTAGTAGTGCTGGGAGACTCAGAGTGGTGTGTGAAGATTGAGGCTCCACCCTGCTCAAAGCGAACCTGCAAATCTTAGTGCAGGTCGGTCTCTTAGTGCTGTATCCGCACTTCTCTTGGCATTAACGCAAGCTACAAGGTCACCAGGGAACCAGCTCGCTCACAGTGCCAGTCTGAGGTGTACAGGTGTGCACTTCTAGACGATTCCACCTTTCTCCTTGCAATTGGTCTGTTCCAGTCTTAGGAATTTATTCTGATGCCTGAGATAAAAGGTAAACCAGTGGGCACTCTCTTCTTGTATTCAATGTAATCCTCTCCAAAGAAATGGATGAGAGAGATCTCTTCTTCCTCAACCCGCTCCCGGAAGAACCGCCAGCTGGCCAAGGTATAGGCCACAATGCACAATGGGTTGCACAGCATTATCTGTAAAAACCGGTAGTGATCAAAACATTTTCGAAACAAGATTTCAAAATCCATAACCACAACAATAGACTATTACATAATTATATACTGTATACTGGTCAGATGATTGAACCCCTTGGTTTGCCATACTTTCAATTTACGATTGGTTTGTTGGAATGTATTCCCATTGTAAACCAGGGAGCACCTCTATATATCATTTAACTATCATACAAAATAAAAATACAGTCATGGCAAAAAGTTGAGAATGGCACCAGACAGAATGGCAGCACCACTACCCTTTTAACAACCAGCCCGATCTTCTAATGACAGAGCAGTGTGATGCCATCTTGTCCTCATTATCCCCTTCTCCTGAGCCAACTTGTAATAGTAAAATACATGTGCTATAATGCAATATTTTTGTGATAAGGTCATTTCCATGGAAGGGAACGACTTTGCAATTAATTGCAATTAACCTGATCACTATTCACAGCCTAGAATTAAAACAAATTGCCGACAAAAAAACTGCTGCAGCAAATTATGTGAAAACCTGTACATGTACGTGACATGTCTAGATAAGTCATAATACAAGATCATCAAGGCATGCAGAGTATTTGGCCTAAGTTGTCACTTAGTAAACTAGTAGTTAACATTACACAGAACTACCTGAGTACCGATGCTCCAGTAGAACCAGCCCACATATGAGGGGTGTCTGAATAATGAGTAGACACCATTGGTGACCAGCACATGGCTCTGTGCCTTCTCATTCTGCACTATGTGATTAAAGTTAGATCCTGCTGTCAGCATGGCAGATTTGCGCAGTCCCTCTCCACAAAAAACCATTACCAATCCCACCAAACAGATCCAGTTCAGCTGCTTCAGCTCTGTCAGAGGACACAGTACAGAAGAATAGCATCAGCAATGGGCATGAACACAAGGTGTCCATGAACTGTTAACCACGCTCGGAACATCCTGGGTCACATTCATTATTCATTTATATGATTTTCTTTATTTTTAAAATCCTTCAGGAAACAAACTTCACTCACTATAAATGTGGCCAATAACTTAGACGTTTCACTTTCAAGATGTGTATCCGGGATTGTGGTGGCCTAATGGTTAAGGTACTGGACTATGGACCAGAAGGTCTAGGGTTCAAATCCCACCTCTGCCACAGTTGGGTCCCTGAGCAA
>JAUZSV010414752.1:0-11007 GCA_034780495.1 Parotocinclus cesarpintoi
CCCCCCCCCCCCCCCCCCCCCCCCCCCCCACTCAGCATGGCATTTAAAGGGCTTTTTCTCCGATTCGTTTGAATTAAACGCGGACGTTTTCCAATTAAAATCCATGAATGGGTCCTGCGAGTCGCTGATAAGAGAACCGACGCGATACCTATCGAAAGAGTGTTGGAGGCGATCGGATCAATACGCTCAGACGACGGCCCTGCTGCCGTCCACCGCTTTTCCAGCGAGCTTGCCGATAAAAAAAAAATGAGCGAGATGAGATCGGAAGCGAATACACAGAGAAGGGACGGACGGCCCGTAATCTGAATCACGTTCCTCTCCGGGGCGATCGACGGGACGCCGGTTAGCGGTACCCACTGTGTGGGGTGTCGTACGTGGTCGCATCGGCGTCGATCTGCTCCCTCGGCCCGTTTATATAATACATCTTCGCTTTCCTCGGGAGCCATGCTGCTTTTTTAATCAGCCACCACTATCGGTCGGTCTTTGGTGGATTAGTCAGGGCGACCCGAGTGGTGATACGACAACTATAAAAGCAATGCCCAAAAACACCTATAACGAATAATAAACACGACACAAAAACGTCAGATTGTCGCAAAAACGTGCAACGTGGTCTGATTAGACACTGGGTCTTCCCACAAGGCGGCGTAACCTGCTTTGTACTGGTCCTGTTGTAACATCAGGACAACCTGTATGCCTCCATGACCAACCGTATCCCATCCTGGACCCAGGCTAGAGGCGGTCAAACAGGGTAACTAGAGCCACTTTTATTTTAAAGCTTTCCATAATACATAATAAATGTGTCCTTTTGCTCTAATGTTGTAATCGTTTACATATTTGACTTTATTTTACTCATATAAAGTTTCTTTCAGTCTTTTTTCAGTTTCTTGGTGCATTTGTAATTATGGGACTTGGGACGTCCAAACGACCAACGTCTGTTTGCTTTAATGATGGAGGTCTTAAAATTATAATGCGTCATCTAATGAAATAAAAAGAATCTCTTTAAAGACACAGATACTGCCTTAACTAACATCAATTCACTATTAAATTCTGTTTGAATTAAGACCAAAACGATCCCGTCCCGATGTGGTCCCATTAACCGGATTCGACTGTATATGACAATATATTTAATGAAACATGCGAGTTCGTTAGTTAGTGTGGAACAAACACAAGAGAAACACCATCCATGTTCATGTCTGGACCTCTTGGCTGAACGTGTATGCATGGAATTTAACAGAAGTGAAAATAAATCCCGATTACTATTACGACAAGGGTGGCATTTCCAAGAACATAAACAAACTGGAGTAGAAACAGATTAACACCAGAACATGAGCACTTACTGCAGCACACTGTGAAGCACTTTGAATTAAATTACACACCGAAGGACACATGCAAAATGCTAAATAAACTAAATCATTTCCATTTCAGGGTAAATCAGTGACCATTTCTAATGAGGACATTAAACACGTTTCTTACCTCGAAATATGAATTCCTCGTGTTTTGGAGCTCCAGAGAGCGCATTTAATCCAGTGATGGGGCCGACATAACAGGCAGGGCTGCACATTCTGAGTTTTTAACACTTTTAAATCACAAAAAAACGATTTAATTGTGTAGAAATATCGGTCCATTGTTAGGGAGCGGGAAGATGCTTTCAAACACGAACAATACGAACATGGACATGGAAGACACAACGGGTGGCATTTTCGTTCATCTTAATGAGCACGCCAAATGTTTTTTGTATTAAAACAGTATTTTGTACTCGTTTGGCTTATTTTTAATCGCCTTAAACTCGAAAATACCACCACCAACAACAACACCACCACCGCGGGTGTACCAAACGCTGGGTGGTGCGCATGCGCAATGCGTGGTGCTTACCTGCGAATTGCCAGATAAATTTTTACCGCGATAAAACAGTAAATTAGACAAAAACAGCACGAAGGGGAACGTAGTCGATGTTAAAGGCACATCTTTCTGAATGTCTATTTTAATCTTAAATCAATACAAAACGTGCAATGAAAAGATTTCTCGCCGTATTTACGTGTTGCCTAGGCTAGGAAATGCTAGTTTGCTACACCCCTCAAAATATTTCATAAAATTCAATTAAATATCCCCTCAATTTGGTGTAAAACAAGGTAGAGAAACATGAAAAACAATAAAGAAACATGGGCTCCAGGAATAGCTTACTGCTCTTTATTAAACAACACACAACATTGAAAAGTACAAAAAGAAACATTAAGCGCTCGTTATATCGTTAACATTAACTAGACACACAATGGTCAAGAAATGGTTCACATACTGTCCCTGTTGGACATTCTGGGAGTCTCCGGGGCTCGTAATGCCCGTTTATGCCAACTGATTGGGCCCCACTGCCCCGTCCCGCCCGAGGGGACTTAGCTAGCAACCCAAACCCCAACAACTTACTCTGTTATGTTAAAAGTTATGTCAAAAATGTCACAGTCGATAAGCAGATCACATGTCTGAAAAATTTAATCAACCGTCTTTATCCCAGCCTTACTATTTTACTGAATTCCGCATAACCTTGGACCTTCTGCTTTTAGATTTGACTGGATTTCTAACCCTAATACCCACAAGACGCAACAGTAGTGGTTTATTTCTTCCTCCTTTCTCCTCTAATCTAATCTCGTTCGACTTTAACACATTCACAATAAGGCATTCGATTCAATAAGCCACTTGAAACCGTTTGTGGAAATGCACCCGGGACATATTTATATCAGACGGCACCGGGAGGTTAAAGATGTGCTGTAGTCACATATTAAACACGTGTAAACACAATTGTCTCTCAAAGACTCCCGACTGTATGACTGATGCACTTGACCGAAATTATACTAGCATAACATCTCTGAACTTAGCCGCCGAGAACAGGTCCAATAATTGCTCCTGGAGCCGATCGAGCCTGCGGATTCACGAGCAGAGGCGGGAGTTAAGAGCTGAAAATCAGCAGAAGTCTGCTTACACTTAAATTCTCGCAGCGCCTAGCTCTCTGGCTCGAGTTTTTCTTCGAGATTTTTACCGGAAATGGTGTTCGTAAGCCTATGCGCCTGTCCTATTGTAAGTAGTGCCCCTTTGTTTGTCCCCTCCACTACCTGTGCATTCTTTCCACGTTCATACTCACTATCTGGCTGAGCTTCTGTGCTGTTCGAATTGTTGCGTTCATGGCACGTCACGAAGGGGACACGTTCTGAGGGAGGGGAGGCCAGACGAACCACGAGCATGGCTCGCCCACATCCAGGCCTGGTCTGTGGACCCCAGATTTTGGCTTGGAAGTCATTTGTAAGACGGATAAGTGGTGCGGCCCATGTCGCCAAACGCCTACAAAGAAAACATTTATGACCCACACGGTTTAGACATTTAAAAATGCATCTTGCGTTACCGCCGCCTTAATTGTGTGCTTTTTTTTTTTTTTTTACAGAAACTAAACGTACATTCCAGGTGATGCTTTATTCCAGAGAAACCTTGACGAGGCGTGGCTAGCGAGAAAAGGACAAGCAGAACAAAAAAAAAAACCCTCTCACAAGGAAAAAAAATGTTTTATTAAGTCTAGGAGAATGCCAAAATGGCACCAGGATTATAGCAAATATGGTGCAGCGTGAAACAAAGGAACAACAGGCTAAGCGATTGCACGTACAGCACAACAGATGAAAGAGGTGCGGACATAAAGTATAACACTTTTCTTTTTTTTTTTTTTACTTCATAAGTGCTTTCTGTCCCTTTATCCGTCTAAATCCATCAGGCCACAGATGGTGTGCCTTGCATTTGAGAAAGAGAACATACTGTAACACTTTTGCATTGGCAGGAAATTGCTTTGCCAAATGAGGGCTGACTCATTGGAAATTGGTCATTGTGGGTGAGCTGTGTCTCGTCTGGGAGGAAATAAAGCCCGGGAAGTAAAATGATTTTTTTTTTTTAAACGAGTGCGCGGAAAGTTCGGAACCGTAAACGTGTTCGGCAGGGCATTGTGTGTAAATGAGGAGCACGTTCTAACGACTTTAGAGATTGACGTGCTGGATCCGATACTTTTGTTTGACAGAGACCCAAAAATGCCTCGATAAATAATATTGCGAACAGGGGAAGATCAGCCAGAGGAAACAGAGACTTGACAATGGATTGGGAACCTGTTTGGGTAGTTATAGCATACACGGGAGACAAAAAGGAGTACTACTTACAATAGGACAGGTGTGTACAAACTGCATTTAGCTTAGTACACATAAGTAGATCGAAATGATCCACACAAATAAGTCATTTAGTTTGTGTCAATTAAGGACAAACTCACAAAGATGCCTTTGCCTCTTAACTCCCGCCTCTGCTCGTGAATCCACAGCGTCGATTGGCTCGCGAGGCGACCAGCCTGGGCTTCAAAGACAAAAAAGGTTTTTGGCTCCTGTTATTACACTGCGATCTTAGTTTCCGACACCACATTCTGAGTGGTCGAGGGACGTCCTGGGAGTGCCGGCGTCGCCCGATAACGTCCACACACACACACACACACGTAAAAATGTCAACGTTATAGATATGCACGTCAAAAGCTGCCAAAATTACGCGTCAGCGTTCAAATCCTTTGTTTTTGCTTTTCAAATCGGAAGGTTTTAGGAGTCATTACGTATGAGTAACTGTAAGGAAAGTGCTTTCCCCGCTGCCCTATAAAAAGGCCCTATAAAAGAAGCTACGTGTTTGGCTAGACGTGCCTCAAAATGATGATAAAACCGTTCTGCCCAGTTCAGGCTCAAGCCAATGCCATACCATTTAGAGTAATCAGTTAACCTGGCACGCATGTCTTCGGACTGGACGAACTGGAGGACCCAGGACCGTCTTGCTATGAGGCAGCCCTGGCCCTTCTGTCTGCCGTACGGCTAGCGTGAGTCCTGTCTTGGCGCGTACAATGCAGATAGCTGTTGACTAGTTCGCTCCCCCGAGAAACGCCGGCGTTTCCCTCTCCCGAGCCTTCTCCAAACACGCTCTCGTTGCCTTCTATTACGCTGACGCCTCCTGTCATATTAAACGCTTTCTATTTCTCCAACCTCCACGCTGTTTCCGAAAGGAGGTCAGATGAGACCCGACTCCTCGGTGCGCCCACCCGCTGGGCTTATCAGAGCTCTGCTCATGCCCCTTTCATACCCGTTTCCCCTCGCCTCTAATTACGAAGCTTTGCAGCTCACGGTTCTGAGGGAAGGGAAGGGCTTCTGAGTCCTTTTGATTATTGGGGCCGATAAACCGGACCATCCTCCGCTACCTGAATTCTTAAGGTGGAGGTCCACTTTAAGCCGCTGAGATAAATCTCGGTCCGCATGACGGGTCAGACAGCATTGGCTGCACTTTTTTTATTTTATTGACTGCAGGTTTGGGCTTTAACCCTTTCTGGACCGTCGGTGGTATCAATCAGTCGTGTTCGCCGTCCTTTTTAAAGGGACAAATCGGTCCTCGTAGGGTTAGATTCCCATCCCAGGACCTATGGGACTATGGTCAGGTCCAGTCAGAGCCAATTAGTGACCGTAACGCGTACTTAGTACATAGACAAAGCAGCCGCAGCTATTAAGGCATTGTAGAGCGACGCGAACGTGCTCAGACCCCGTGCTTCCCCAGAGAAGTCCCACACAGAGAGAGAGAGAGAGAGAGAAATTTGCTTTATTAAATTTAATTATACATCGAGAGAGAACATAATTTAGTCACCCTGTTTGCGAGGCGCACTTGCAGAAAGCGTAGCGTAATGCAATTGGGATACGGCTTAAGGACATTACGTGCCTGCGCCGAGCAGCGGGGTTCTGCATTACGCCGTGTTCCAGCCGTCCCACAGCTCTATACGTTACGGAATCAGGTCTTCTGGTTTTCTCCGTCCTGTTTCTCCGTTCAGCAGCAGTCGCGCGATCTGGCCATTTTGGTAGTCTTTAAAAAATTGAACGAATTCATTTCAAACTGCATCCCTTTTCGCTTATTTTTGGGGTCATTTAGGGCTCAAGTTTGAGATGTACGATCAGATTTTCACTTAATATAAAGAAATATTGTGAAAGTCCCCAAACCCGCCTTCAATCCCATGCTGGCTCCGAGATGTTATGTACTACTAAGATTTACGCTCAAAGGTAATACTGCCATGTTTGTTCGTAAATGGAACCCGATTCTTTCATATTTTGCTTCACTCCAGACTTTGCCAGTTGACTAAATCCCCTCCTGGGTGGGTTTATTTATTTATTTTTATTTTATTGTTATTTAATTAATTAATTTTTTTTTTTTTTTTTTTTTTTTTTTTTTGTAAATATTTTATTTAATTATTTTATTTTTATTTATCTATTATTTTTTTTTTATTATTCGTTTTTATTTATTTATTTATTAATTTTTATGTTAATGTATGTGTGTGTGTGATTTAAGGGTTAAAAAAAACAGGGGAGGTTGATCATCTTTGGTATTTGTATTCGTTTGTATGTTGTACAAAAAAAAAAACAAAAAAAAAAGAAAAGAAATATAAGTCGCTTATTTTAGGAAATCGTACAAAGTAAAACGTGCTCCATTCGCAGATTTCTGCTTACTAGCTGGAATTTAATTCCCGGGTTGCCAAATCCCACCCCAGAAACAAGTCAGGTCCCAGGTCAGGTCCATGGTAGGTCCCAGAGCCCCTCCATGATCCAAATAATCAGGCCCAGATGTCTCATGATTAATATCTAGCACAAAAAAGGGCCCAATTCCACACGGAAAACGCGATGTTTCTAAGTTACGGGTTCATCATTCCCTCCGGCGTATCTATACCGGAGGGACCACGTTTGGTGTTGGTCCTGCGGGGAGGTGGCGGGCGAAAAACCGCTCCGGCACAACAGCCGGAGGTGAATCTATTAAAGGCGTTCGTTTTCGCCCCCTTTTCGCTTCCTAGTGATAATATTTGCCTCAATATTTTCGCGTTCTTTGGTACAACACCATCTCATTAACTACTTAGTGATTTTATGTAGCCCAATTAACATTATAGTAGAGGCACCCTCAAATTAATGAGCGGGAGAACCCACTTAGCACCGCACTCCAAACGCAGGAAGTGCTCGAACAAACGAAAGCACGGCGGCAGATGGCGAGCCGCGTCGGAAAAAAAACAAAAAAAAAAACAGTTACCGTCTTTAGTTAGAGCACTCGTGGCAGAATTACACTTCGGCGCTCCGACTCTGATTTCAATGCAGAACCTGAGAGAGGTCATGTTTTTTTATCTGGTCCAATCGCTTTCCTTTGTTAATACGCATCCATTGTAACCATGTGACCATGCCAGGGGTGACCAGGGGTGACCAGGGACCGGCCCTTATCCAGCCCGACTTACAACAGTCTTACAATCCAAGAAATGTTGGGTTACGGACCTTGCTCAAGGACCAAACAGTGGCCCTAAAGACCTTGCGGTCCAAAGTCCAATGTCTTAGCCACTAGGCCATCAGTTATCTGATCCTGCCCAGATTCGCGCTCCCTCAGCATCGTTCGCGTTCTCACCGACAGCCTCTCTGATCCAATTAATAATCTGGTAACGCTTCATTAGACGAGCTGTGGGGGAAATGAAAGGAGAGACGTCGCCTGCGAGCTAAACGAGCGAGCGGTGACTAATTGTTTTGCCGTCGCCGGATTCGTCGTCGGTCCTTGTTGCAGGCAGTCCCATGTGCAGAAAAGGCTACTGTAATGTAAGTAGAAAACTGTGAGCAAGCGATACGGCCAGACTGAAAAAAAGTCTCCAAACACATCAACCGAGCGAGAACGGCATGGCGTCATTACATCGCGTTGCTTCTCTCGGACTCTGGGCGCAGAACGAACCATAAAGGCTGTGCGAATATTTCAAAACGTTCAATCAGTATCGAAATCTTTTCGATCAACCTCTTTAACTCCCGCCTCTGCTCGTGGCTTTACAGCGTCTCCTTCTTACGAGTGTAACACAGGTATCAAATACATCGCTGTTCCCAAACGGGCTTCTCGAGGTGGGCCCTGACCTTATCCAGTCTCAGCACTCCTCCTGCAGAATCGCTCCCATCCTAATCCAACCCCACACCCCCCCCCCATCTCCTGGTGGGTGTGGCTGATCTCCTCGCGACGGGCGCCACGGTTAAGCCGGCTCAGTTCATTCTCCCCTTATCTCTCGCTCGGCTTCTGCTCCCTTTTGGCTCATAGCTTCGAGCAGCACTAACGTCCTACCAACTCACCAACCCCCCCCCCCCCACCCCCAACTCACCCCCCCCAACAAAAAAAAAACTAAGCTTAGTGTAATGAAGTGTTGTAACAGCTCGTGTCATTTCCTCAGTAATGGATTGAAAAATGATGTTTTCCTTTCGGTTGGCTGCCCTTACTAACCCGTTCGGTGAATTGTTTGTGCTTTAAACGTAAACGCGAAGGTCAATACGATAAGCAGAACCAGAGTTGAAGCTAAAGTCCCTCGCATTACTGGCACGAGCAGAGGCGGGAGTTTAAGAGCAGAAGTGTGCTTCAGTCAGACCAAATGTCAAGTCCATACAGAGATTTTATTTATTTATTTTTAATAGGTTTTTGTACTTCTTTTTTTTACGTCGAAAATTCCAGTCAGGCACCTAACGAAGTGACGCATCCCACAACTTGTCACTGCCACCTACGGGTCCGTCAAGGTACTGCCGCCTTGAGTGTTCCTAAATCATTCTCCTGAACTTCCGTGCACCTCGAAACGTTTTAGCATGCCCAACGCTTTAGTGTTTTCACGCATTTACGGGCCAGGCTTCCTTCGAAAATAACCTGCGCTGGGTGGTCGACGCCCATTCAGCGGCCTGTTTCAGAAAGCGATAAAACGGAACAACGTTTGCCGGTGTAAATCCCAGAATCGTCGACGTTGGACCGCTTGCCTTTTTTGTCTGTCCTCAAGTGCCCCCTCGAGGTCCGGTGCCTGTGGCGGTAAGCCAGCGGGCGCTCCTTGATCTCCTTTTGGTTTTCAGGCAGTTCCGGCTCATTACCCGGCTCCGGCGTGAACCCTTTGCTCGCGATCCTGAATCCGTGAGGGATTCGTAACGCCAGAGAAATACTGCGAGCCCCCTCAGCGCAGCGTCTGGCAACATCGGAGTGCGTTTACGCTCGAGAGGAGGTGTTGCTTCTGTCAGGCACAACATTTCCAAACGTCCACCGATCCTGCCCACAAACAGGCCTCTCCTCTCGCACCTGACGTCGCCTTTTAGCGACGTGCCCGTGGGGTAGGGAGGACCTTTATTAAGGATCAGCAAGACGCTCCTGTTAATACAGATGAACCCTTAAAGGAAAAAGGGGGTAAGGACGGGAGGCAGACGTCTGGCAAACGAAAAAGCTTTGGCACCCTCTGGTGTTTGGCACGACTTCAGGATTGGGCATAGTCCTCACAGGATCCAGCAGGGGCAAAACAAGGAGACTCTGGCGCGGTTAACGTAGGACCTTCCGTCCCGGAGCGGTCGTCGTCCCGGCAGATGGCGAGATCCGAAGGAATAAACGATTGCCTGATGAAAAAAGCGACCCAGCAAGAGCACGCACAGCAACCAAGACAACCCCCCCCCCTGATCTAGCGCTTAATCGCATCAGGTTTGCCGTAAATACCGGCCATTTTCCATAATTTTCCATTACGGCTACGCCCGTGCGCTCGGGAGTCCTCGCCAGGTGTGACGGTTATGCAGATTTTGGCAGAGCTGCTCTGCATTAAAATCACATCGAGAATCGGTGTCGCCGCCGAGAGCGCCTGCCTCCCCCCGCGCGTCGCATCCGTTTCCCCGGCTCTCGCAGGGTCACGGGTATTTGTCGAAGCTAATTATTATCTGTCAGGGCACGGCGAGACGGCGGACGCCCGGTGCCCGCCCAGTGCCCTCCCTCCACCTCTCCTGCCCCCCCGCCCGCCGAGCTGAGCATCATTGTGCTCACACAGACCAAACTTCTCCGAACCCCACACTCAAGCTTTCTGCTTCACAGCTGCCAGCGTGTGCCAGGGCGGCATGCCCTAAAAGGCAGCCACGGGCGACGCTGGGGCGTCTCGGCTCGATCTACACCCTGGCCATGGGCGACGATGCCCGCGACGCTCTTTCCGCGGTAACGCATTCACTTCTCGGGGCTAATTAAAGCGGAACGCTTCGTTCCTTCCTTTAAAAAAAAAAAAAAAAAACTAACTAAAAACCATCGACTCACTTACTCGTTACGATCACGTTTCGGGACGCGAGTGCACAGCCCTGTAAAGTTTCACAAAGATCCGTGCAGTTCGTACCTAGGGTTAAGCTGCGAGGTGCAATTTTGTACGAACCTGGGTCGCAGCTGTGGTTTTTTCTTTGTCTACATGCTAACAATGATAATTGCTATTCGTCGATGTACCGAGCCAAATTACTTTTCCTAATTGTTTTTCCCCGTTAAAACACACACGCGCGCACACACACACACACGCGCGCACACACAAAAAACACGTTACGAGTGGGAGAACGCTAATGCTTAAGTTGGTCGTGAGTCACAGGTGTGAAGAGGAGGAAGTATTTTTGAATTCATCAAAACTAATCACGAATTCAGAGCGCTGGAGCACGTCACCAAATTATTTCTGATCCAACGTACGTACAGCGCGCCGATTATTGACTCTGTATCGTGCGTGCGTGCGTGTGTGTGTGTGTATGTGTGTGTGTGTGTATGTGTGTGTACAATACTCTTACATTCAACAACGATATTTCAGCGTGATTCAGATGATGGGAATCCGATAAGAACTGTCTCACTCTCTCTCTCTGGATAACGGTGCGAGAAAAAACAAGAGAGATAGAGAGAGACAGAAAGAGAGAGACAAAGAGAGAGAGAGAGAGAGACAGAGAGAGAGAGAGAGAGACACACACACACAGACAGAAAGACAGAGAGAGAGAAAGAGACAGAGAGAGACAAAGAGAGAGAGAGACACACACACACACAGACAGAAAGACAGAGAGAGAGAAAGAGACAGAGAGAGACAAAGAGAGAGAGAGACACACACACACACAGACAGAAAGACAGAGAGAGAGAAAGAGACAGAGAGAGACAAAGAGAGAGAGAGACACACACACA
>JAUZSV010414857.1:0-11007 GCA_034780495.1 Parotocinclus cesarpintoi
CAGACAGACCCACACACACCCACCCACACACACACCCACCCACACACACACCCACCCACACACACACCCACCCACACACACAAACAAACTGGCCAGAACAGCCTGCTGGCTTAGACCTTCAAAGTCCTCTAATCTCTTCATGTTCCCCAGCGCCCCTCTTTGTGAGCCTGATGGCTGCTTCTACAACCACACAATAAAAACTGATTCTTTAATGATTTAAGGCACTGTTTTACAAGTTGATCACATTGTTTTTTTTGTAGTTATTTTACAGGGAATAATCACAGTATGTTTGGATGTTTGATATAAGGTTTCTAAGAAGTGTTGAGAGTACATAGTTAGTTTACATTGTTTGCTGTTTTTATTTAAGTGCAATTAAAGTTCTGCCTAAATGTTCTGGACTGGCCCTCCTTCCCGGTCCAGGCTAAAAGATGGTACTGAGGGTGGAGCCTGGTTAAATACAGAGACCTGGAAATGGACTACACCAATAGCTTGGACCGCGTGTGTGAGGGATTAGGTGTGTGTCTGTGTGGGGTAATTTTGTGTAGATTTTTGCATACGATAAAATGTATTCTTTGCCTGTCAGCAAGCGATGCAAGACCATCATGCCACTTTGTCTTAAAAAAGCAATCCATCAACTTCTTCATCATTCATAATCAACTGTTTGGCCAGGGAGTCACAAACACTTAATTACTGCATCCAAAACCAAAGACTATCGTCATAACATTGTCAAAAAAGTACACTGCATATGGTACATTCTATAAGTAAATGCTGTCAGGCAGTTAGCCAAGCTATTGTCGACAATACTGAATATTCTGAGAGTCTAACTCTAAGACTGAGAATGTGAGTGTAAGTTCACTACTGAGTACTGATCAGCTGGTTTATGCACTATGCTATTTTTGACGTACGCTTTTTGACTGGTAAGAGTTTTTCCAAATACCGCCATACTTTAGCACAGCCAGAATTACAGCAGCAACACTTCAGTTAGCACATTATATAACGCTGCTCACCCCGAGAAGCACTATAGGTATGCTGGGTACAAGTTACTAGCTTTTTCAATTAACAAAGTTTGTAAGCAACAGTAGTTCTTGTTTGTACGTTCACTATACGTGTAAATCACACAATAAAGGTTTAATAAACATTTAACATGTTACATAGCACGTCCCGTCCCGGTTATTAGGACGAAAATGATCACGTCCCGATGTGGTCAGATAAACCGGAATCGACTGTATTTATTTGAAATTTTGACCATTGTTTTAAAAGTGAATTTGTAAAGTCAGACTCACTCAACCATGTCTTTATGGACCTTGCTTTGTGTGCAATCATGATGGAACAGGAAATGGACATCCCTAGATTATTCATACAAAGTTAAGAGCAAAGGGGACAACTCCTGAAAAAACCCACTCCACCAAACAATACACTTAGGACAATGCAAACAAGTCCAATTCCTGGTAACCACCAAACCCAGACTTGTTCATCATCTTGCCAGATGGAGAAGCATGAATTCCAGAAAAAACAAGAGTCCACTGCTTGAGTCCAGTGGCAGCATGCTTTAAACTCTACACCCCATGCAATGCACTTGGGTGTTGTAAGGCTTGAATGCTGCCATTCGACCAAAGAAATCCATTCCATGACACACTCTATGCACTGTTTTTGATCTAATCTAAAAGTTTTTGACATTACTTGTTAGGCATTTAACATAAAACACAGGCATACTAAAATTATGTGTTAGGTTCCATATTGTAAGCAGTACACCTCCTAAAGCTTAAACGAAACCTGCTGAGCTTAAATTAAACATTGGCTTAGCATATTTAGCCCACTGTGGCACCCGAGCAACTGCAGTATGTAATGTTATTATTATTTTTTTTTACATTTACACCATGTAAAATGAATTACATAAGTGCTTTGTATTCTTCTTAGTACAAAACAATTCATGTTAGTACAAATAAGCAGTAGCTTAGAAAGACAATCTATGCAGATCATGCTAGAATCTGTTGTGGGTAAATTTACAATGAGCATAATGGTGTAACTGGAGAATAATAAACAAATCAGTGATTAAATCAGATTTTTAAACACATAAAAAAAAACCCAAAAAAACACCATAACCAGATACAAAAGAGACATTATATGAGAAGGTAACATGCAGCAAACCTAAAACTAGGAACTTGGAATTTATTCTTGTCCAGTTATTTTAGTTATTCTAATTGTATCAAATGTTCCCAAATTCCTAAATCTCAAAAAGTAATGGACTGCTTTATATCAGATTAAAGCCATTAACCAAATCAAAAGTCAGAGCATCTCATCTCAAGGATAGTCAATGAATGAACTACATTCTAACCTTAAGTAGATGATTGCAAACCTTGGCATGGTTCTTAACAGCCAGTTAACTAAAAATGTATAACACCTGATCATCAGTTTATATATGCAATCAGACATTATTAGATATTGTTATGCAAGTTGCAGATAATCCTGCTTTCACATCCAGAATGTTAGCTACTTGCTTAGAAAACAGTCCTTTCTACTTAACCCCCTCCCCCAAATTAGGGGAAAAAAACAACGAGAGAAAACTTCAGGTTCTGGTTATTTAATTTAATTCTGTATCCAAACTGTTGTACAAAACAAAATGCCTGAAAATTGTAAACCAAGTTATTTGGTCGACAAAGTACCAAAGATGTTATTTTCACAGCAGTACCGTACAGCACGAGTTTGCTGCTGAATTACTACAACACATAAAAAAAATCCAATGTTCACTAGCTGACTTCCACGCCACATTTGCATTGCTTGCTCAAGGAAGCACTTAATGTGTTTCCAATAACTTGTGTCAATAAAAAAGTTCAAAAACAAAATTCAAGTGCTCCTGAGAGAATTGAGTACCTGGAAGGGAATGATGGACATGGCACAGCTGAGGTTGTTCATAAATATAGTATCAGTAACTCTACTGAAACACTATATAGTAATCCATTTTTTCATAAACAGCAATGATTTTGATACACACTATGGCAATGTAAAAAATGTCAGTCACAGACATGATAAAAAGCAAATGTAGTATAATACTCAATGTGATTAATCACAGCCTTTTTCAAAACCTATGACTTTTAGAAAAGTGTTTCATAAGTAAAGCTCTTCAAAATACACCAATCTCTCACGCTATATAATAACAGAGTTCCCTGTTTTGGCATTTTTTGGCATTCTGCATAGTTTATGACCTTGTCATTCTCATCTGCAGCAGCTTTATAATACAACCCTGAGTGTCCTCTTTCAAGGACTAATCATAATCCAGCATATTAGAACCAAAAAATATGAATGTGCAAATCATTCAGTACACTAAGATACAAAAGCTATAAAATTAGTGAATAAGTCACCTATCTCCACCCCTCTGACACACATACACACACACTTACAAATAAGACTTGCAGTTGCAGAAATGTAGAAATTCCCTATGAGAACAGCAATCATCATGAAAGCAAAAAGATATTAGGTGCAGTAATGTAAAACTGCTTCACTATATACTTATAAATTTGACACTCTGTCCAGTCTTATGCAAACATTTGGTAGAGCTGGAAACTGGAGTAGCTAGAGGAAACACTGGAGGGAAGAACATGCAGACTTCACGAAGTCCAGGCCAGGAATTGTCCGGGCGAAGTCCAGGCCAGGAATTGAACTGGGGATGTCTGGAGCCGTGAGGTGACAGTGCTAACCTCTGAGCCACCATGCTGCCATTCCTAATGCTGCTTTTCCAAATGTTAGGAAATTAAAACAAGAGTTAATATATTAATAAAGAATGTATTCCTATAAATTATAATGCACTAATGACAGGTCATGGTGCTCAAACGGCCCAAAAGCAATAGTCTAGCTCACCAACCTAGACTTGAATCCTAACGATGCATTCTGGCTTCTGTGTTTGAGAGAAGGAAGGCTAAATGGGGAAACACTAATAAACTTTGAGAGTTTAAAAAAAGATATCTGCATTAAATATGTAGATATACATAGGTATAATTTATATACATTTAGAAATTCAAAATGAGATTTAATTTAAATTCAATGCGAAAAAATGATTGTATTTACAACCCCAAATATAAAAAAGTTGGGAAAGTATGGCAAATGCAAATTGTAAAAAAAGAAAATGCAGCATGAATCCTATATTTCATGTTTTATCCGGTCAACCTCGTTTCATTTGTTAGTAAACATCAATTACTGCATTTCTGGCCTGTAACACATTCCAAAAAAGATCAGACGGGGCAATTGAGGGCTAATGATGAAATAATAACAATAATAAACAGAAACATTGTGACTTCAAAGAAGTGATGCCAACGTGTGATTGTCAAACACCACAATATGCAGCTGCTAGATGCCACGTAACTGTAAACTGTTTTGTACAAAAGAAGCATTATATTTACCATGTCCAAAAGTGGTACCTGCTCTGAGCTCAGAGGTATCTAGGATGCACCATCATGCAGTGAAAATGTGTTATAAAGTCAGATTAATAAGGTTCTTTTTTTCTTTTACATGGAGCACTGGATCAAAAAAAGGACCATCCAGAATGTTATCACCAACAAGTCCCAACTGTGTTATATGGTTGTCAGTGCCCTTGGCAATGGTTATTTACATTTCTTTTATTGCAGCATTAATGCGGAAAAGTACATTGAGATCTTAAAGCAGCATATGCCTTCAATGCATCATCTTTTCCAGGGATCTCTGTACAATTTCTAACAAAACAATGCAAAACCACATGCTGCACAGTTAGATAGGCATGGCTGCAGAAAAAAAGGGTACACGTCCTGACAGGTCTTCAATAGGGGCTCATCCAAAGTGTTGAGGGATAGAATTGCAACATTACAAAGTGGTAATGTTTTACCTTATCAACTTATTCTGGAATGTGTTGAATGCATGAAATGCAGGAACAGATGTTTATATTAACAAATGAAATGAAGTTTACCACATAAAACAGAGAAAATATCTCAGGTACATACTTTATATGAAATACTTTTTTTATACTTGCATTTTCTATACTGTCACAACTATTTTAAAAGGGACTGTATTTTGTCATTTAGAAAATAAGTGTATTTTGATCAGAGACGCCCAAATTTTTGTATAGACTGTAATTTGTCTAACGTAAAATGAATTTGAACACTGATATCCAATGCAAACCAAAAATGCCTGAATAACCCAATTAATACTTTTATGAAATCCTGCCAGCTCGTACTAACTGTACCTCAAAATATAAATGATTGTTCTATCATTTTTCCCATATAGTCTGTTTGCCTATATGGTGCAAACCCCCGCATGATGCAAAGAGATCATCATGACTGAAAGGGTTGTGGCTAATTTGAGGTCCGTGGCTAGTACTAAACAGTTGTTTTACCATGGATTTTGCAGTACACATTATTTTCCAAGGTTTCACAGTGTAGGATTTCAAATAGGTCAGAGTTCATATTCATCATCTAACTACATCTCCATTGTGCATTTCATCAATGAGCTTAGGCTGTACTTGGTGCTTGCTCCTCTTCATCATCTTCCTCTTCAGGGGTGTCAGGGTAGATCACAAGAAAAGCTGCAGTGAGGAAGCCGATGAAGGAGCCTACTGAAGCCACCATTGGGATGACCCTCACTGTGCCCACCGTGTCCACAACCGCACCAAGCCCTGAAGCCACCAAAATCTGAGAGACGTAAACTTGGCACGTCAGGATTGCACAGTCAATACCGAAGCCTCTGCGGGAGTTACCAGGACTGTGAACAATGTACTGTAATTAAAAGACACCAGAACACAAATCATATTTCATTATTATTCAACAATATAGAAATATATCAATAAATGATTAAATAATCCCACCTCTTTGATTTCATGGTACTGCCCCAGCAGAGCATATGGGCAATAGGATATACTCATAGAGATGATCCCCATGCTGCTTATCATTACCATGGCTACATAGACGTTTGGAATGATGGCCATTACAGCTGTGCCCAGAGCAAATCCTAGAGTTCCTAGCATATAGATGATTTTAATGCTCAAATCGTAGTTGTCAAGATACTTCTGAAGCACAGCTTTAAAAGAAAAAAAGATAACAGTTATACAATCCGCATGGAAATAAATGATGCTCTAATAACACAACCCTCTATAGCTGCCTGATCAAGATGGATAATGTGAACCATCTCAAGATTTCAGGGTGACAATAATTTTCACAAGCATTAACATATACTATTATACTTTTATAATTAAAGAATAGTAATACAAAAGTTTACTATACAATAAAATGCAATTATACTTCAAATGTATGACTGGAAATACAGAGAAACCTCAGAGTTCATATATGTGCCTAAGACATAACTGCATACATTGTTTTTCAGCAATACAACAGTTCTATCTCAAGGTTCCATGTTTGGTATTGCTTAAACCATGGTATGCATTTTCACACTTAGGCCTTTGATACAGAAGATTTCTGTTCTCAGCACCATGAAAACACAATGTTTTCTTTTTTCCATGTTTGACATGAACAGAATGTTCAATTTAAAACATAATGAATATAATTAATCATTCAGTTCATTGACTGTCGAATGTAATATGTCCACTTAGCAATTGGCTTCTTTGAATTTTCAAAATTCAGACCTGTTTTACAGATGGTGGATTTTGCGATCTTACAAATCACACTAACATTAACTTAGCAATGTTTCTAAAGAATGTTTTTTTACTTTACCATTATTCATGTTTACTGTTCCTCATGTTGTTAATCCTTATACAATAAATATTAACAATAAAGGTATTTTTCTATAGTGGGTGAAAGTCCAGTCTGTCAATCAGTATTAAATGAAATCCCTGAACGTTATTGCCCTAGCCCCATTAGAAAATACTACCATGGATGCAACCTTCTTACCTGATGGTGACTTTAACAATTGTAAACTAATATCTATAACACTTACCTGAGCAGATGGCAGACATAGCAGCATAGATAACTAGCCCCCAGCAGCCCATCTGCACTCCCTTATGATAGTTCTGAAGCTCTGTTGAGTTTGCAGCAGCCTATATAGGTAGAATTTATGTCAAAATAATGTTGGCCATAGTTAATCTAGTGTGCAAAATCAGGAAAAGATCTGTACATCTTACCTTTGGGTCCCCTTCATAGATGACCTGCCCCATGAAGTCAGTGTAGAAAACAGCCTGGGAAATGATGGAGAACCAAGTGAGAAGGTGGCAAACACAAAGCCGCCAGAGCTGTGGTGGCATCTTCAGCATGGAGAGCCACAATAGCTTTACTGTAGTGGCAATTCCTCTTCCTTCGTCACCCTCCTCATCTTCCTCTTCGGTCCCAGTCGATGTGCTACCGCGTTGTTGTGTTTTTCGTCGAGATTGGCGTCGCGGTAATGCATCGATGTCATTCAGGCTTCGCGAAGACTTAATTGGGCGAGGGGTGTGGAAATGGCGTCGTGGGCGCTGGAAGCCCACACGTCCATGGTATGTGAAAGTAAAGGAGGGTTGGCGGTAAAAGGACAGGTGGCGGCAATTAATTGCTGTGTGGGCGTGACGAACACCGGATTTATTTTGCTGATTTGTGGTACCTATATGGTCTACTGCTGGGTTGCTAGCACTAATAAGGTCACCATTGACTTTGCTAGCCTCACAGAAGTCATCTTTGATGTTAGGGTCCAATTTGAGATGGGAATTGGTGCACTGACTGACCTGGCATGTGCCATTAGGGCAGTTTTCAAATGGTATGCGCTGAAACACTGCTGGATAAAGATCAAGGTCCAAATCTGGATCAAACTCAAAACTTGTGTCCTGTACAGCAAGCACAGAGTCACTTTTACTCCGTACATTTAAAAAATCCATTTGGACCTCTCTCTCAGACTGATTATCTTCATAAGATTCAAAGGGACACTCCTCAGTAATAAAGTCCAGTTGTGGCACTGCGCGAGTGTAAGCGAGGCTCTCGTTATATTGACAGGATGAAGAGCTGTCGGCTTCGTCTTCCTTAAGTGGCTCCTGCTGAAGGGGGTCATATGGATGCTCCTTAATGCTAAACATGTGAAGTGCTACTGAGATGACGAAAATGATGGAAGCAAAGAAGAAAAGCACTTGCTCCTGGGCCTTGAATGCATGACCCAAAAAAGTATTTGTCCAATCCATTCCTCCAAACATGTAGCCCAGTGCTCCTCCAAGTCCTGTAAATGCAATATAACAGTACAGAGTTAGGACTAAGGTTATTTTATTACTAGGTTTTAGTGCTGCTAGAGTTTTAAACACCACACTACTATACTGAAAATAGTTGACTGGCCAAAAAAGTCCAGCCACCAGTATTCATTAGGCAGCATCCAAATATATCAGTTCAAGACACACTAACACAATCCCAGCACATCAGTGTTACTGCACTGCTGAGAATGATCCACCAGCCAAACAGTGCCTGATCTGTGCTGGTGTGGTCCTGACCATTAAAGAATAGAGTAAACATGATCAAAAAAATCATGTAGAGAAACAGATGGATTACAGTCTGCTCAATTTTTCATTACTACAAAAAAGAAGTAAAGTGATCACTAAAACTTAAAGAATATGCAGAATACAAATACAAAAATATAGAATGCTCAAGCATTTCTTACATCCAGATCTCATAACGTGCAATTTCACAGGAAGTACTGTGGACATTAAGTAAGGAATACCTGTAAAGGCAACCCACGGACTGTAAAATTGTTTTGTTTCTCTGTTTTGCTGGATTGTTAATGCACAAGGAAATGACCAAAATACCCCTGGAGAATCAGCATCTTTCCCCCATGCAATTTGGAAATGCCGCCATTCAAATTTCTGCAATTTGCAATTTCTCAAAATAATATTTACATGTAACAGACAATTAATTGATAAATTTAAAAATAGAAAAACAGCAGCAGCTATTATAAGGTGGAAGTGAAACATAGACTAGTTTGTAGTTTGGGTTCCAAGCTTATTATTATTGATCTTTATCTCTTCTACATCATTGTTTTGTTATTCTTGTCGAAAATTCCTGTCTTATCAGGAAAGTAATGACTACCTTCCATTAAAGAAAACATCTCTAATCCACTATCTAAACTCTTCCGGAGCAAGAATACCATTGCAAACAGCAAACGTATTCTGGATATTGTGAACTTGTTTCTAACCTCTTTTCATTTTCTGCATTCTAAGAAAGATATGCTTTATGTAACTGTTACAGATTTTTAGGGCTTCTCCATTTAAGAAATGTTGGTGGATCAGTTTAGAATAACTAACTGAAACTCTTCCAAATCATTTCAAATATGGAACTTTATTGTTATATTAGTGTTTATGTTGGGGTTTATTTTCTGCAGTTTCCCACAGTCATTTAATGTACAATTCTATTGTTGATTTTATAAATACAGCTAGTAGTTTGAGTCATGGTAGTATAGCTATGGTGCTGCATGCTACCTGGTCAGCTTTCTCATTCCCAGGTATGTCAAAATGACCTGGGATCCAGCCTATTTTTATATCAAATCTCTGATGGGTGAGGTGTTGACTCATATATTACTGATTGCTGGGACTCATATATTACTGATTACTAGGACTAGCTCTATGCACATTACCCGATGAGAAGGCATGGATATTGAGTGCCATATCTTGTTCTTCTCCGTCAGCAATGTCTAACAGGTAAGATCTGATTGGTCCATCTAAGGCATCCAGACAAAAGTCCAGTACTACCACACCGAGCACCGTCAGAACAATCCCGATGGGTTGGTTACCGGGAACATCTCCTACAGCCAGGCCTGAGACAGACACACAAAGCCACACGGCTATGTCAGAAACATAACTGAGCAATCCTGAAAAGGGTCAAGATGAAGTTTTGCCAAAACTACCCTGAATTAAAACGTCTGGCAACATCTCACTCTTGTAGAAAATGACTACATCAGACAGTTAACAAAGAACAGAAGCAGTTCAGACCTTCAAATGCTCTCTTCATCAGTTCAGACATGTTATCAGAGATTTAATACGCCCATGAGCAATGAAAGGACAAGTGGTATATTTAGATTAAATGGTGAAAATAATGAAAACATGAATACCAAAGATAAACTCACCCACTACTGATCCATTGAGAAAAAATGCCACACCAAACAGTACTCCTACACAGAGACCCAAGATGAAGGGCCTCCTCCGACCCCATTTCAGGGTACAGCGGTCACTGGATGAGCCAATCAAAGGTGTAAGGATTAAACCCAAAATCGGGCTTAGAAACCAAGTCAAACTGTAGTACTGCTCTGGAAGACCTTCATAAAAAAAAACAAAAATTAATTCTCAAAGATATATTTCAAAAATATTTGGTAGTTTTATTTAAACTGCAGATAGATTACAGCTATCTAGCTATCTGTCTAGATCTATGTAAACATGTGTAACCCTTTCATTGTGTTTTGATCACAATCTTACTTAAATGTAAGTAATGATTGTCAAGGCCTTTGAACATGTGAGACTATCTTGAAAAATCAATATCCATGATATTGGTTGCTTATCAGTACAAATGAGTGCTAAAATATTCTAAATCCTTGAGTTGTTATTACAGGACATTATTAATATACACTGCTCACAAAAACGTAAAAAAATAGAGGATATATTATCAAGTATATTCAGAATACAGGTGTGTTAATGTCGTATTAATAACCACCTACCAATTTGTAGCAGCACAGGCGTGACCAGAGCCGTTTCCATGGCATAGCAGAACTCCCGGCCAAACATGACAGCTCCATGCATAACCCACAGACGTGTGGGAGTGACATCCCCAGAAAGCTCACTGACTGATTCTTCCGAAACCTTTCTCTTCTCCCAATTTTTCTCTGCACAACTTCACACTGCCCCGCCTCTCTCCGCTTCACCCGTTATCATGCAGGAAGCGACCACATGGCAGTGTTCCCAACTTAGTGACTTTGTTGCTAGATTTAGCGGCTTTTCAGACCCCGCTTGTGACTTTTTTTTTTCCCCAAAAGCAACAAGCAACAAATTTAGTGACTTTTTCCGGTGAGATCAGAGAGCTTTGGAAACCTGAAATCCTG
>JAUZSV010414955.1:0-18776 GCA_034780495.1 Parotocinclus cesarpintoi
AGGAATTCCATCAGAACGCTTTAGTCAGTGAACTGTGCGTGTCTTGTCTCCCCTGCCAAAATGCCACGGCGGGACTTTGGAAATTGGTTTTCTGGAGTAGATCAATCAACAACCATCAAACACTAGTCAACGTAGGTAGGTGGAAATTACCGGCTTGGCAAAGACAACAATTGTGCGTTTCAATGAACAAAGTTCTTAAGCAACAGTAGTTCTTGTTTGTACTTTTGTTATACGTGTAAATCGCACAATAAAGGTTTAATAAACATTTAATATGTTACGTAGCACATCCCGTCTTGTAACATAGGGCATGTTCGTTTAATCGGACCAGCCGGTTATTAGGACCAAAACAATCGCGTCCCAATGTGGTCCCATTAACCAGAATCGACTGTATTACCAATTCTGATGTTCAGTTTGAACTGTAGTAGGTCATCCTGTCCATGTCTAGATGTCTAAACACACTGAAGTGCTATCTGATCAGATATTTTATTCGACTGCCAGTTAAATCTAATATAGTGGTCGGGATTTGTAAATGTAAACAACTTTATTTCTGAGTGAAACTGAGCAGATACGGGAACCCTAAACAATCTGGCAACCCGACTAGTTCAGCTGCGGCTTAAGCTCATTCAGTTCGAGCTCACACTGCACTCCACACATTTACACGCTCTCTCTCTCTCTCTCTCTCTCACACACACACACACACACACACAACACGCACACTCCAGCTCAGTGTCTGTCCACTTCTGCAGCTCTGCAGAAGAAAACTTTCTTTCTTCCCTTCCTTTTTCCAGCCGTAACAACCGACATGCTTGAAGATGAGAAAGAGAAGAAACGCGCACGGGGAGATGTGCTGCACTTTTGCAGATGCACTTTATATTTATTACTTTTTACCCTGGGACCTAAAGCTGCCCTCACACAAGGTGAGAAACTTGTTTTTTTAATTAACATCATGCACCCACTTTTCTTTTAAGCAGTGTGCACTGAAATGCGTTTAGAAGTTCGTGTGCTGAGCGTTTTTGGGGCTTTTCAGGCAGACTTCAGCTGGACCTGGCTTTACCCATGCTAAGGAATGCCACTAAAAGACCAAAAGTTTTGAGTGGAACCAGATGTGGCAGGAAGGGGGGATATAGGGGGAGGGGACTTCTCACTTTTAGGGTTCAGGCTGTTTCCCCTTCATACAACTGTCCTCAAATAGTGCACTTTATTGATTTGAGACACGTTGGATTCACATTGCACATCTGCTTTGCTTTTGGGTTTAGATTTATGGCACTGCTTGGGCTGGTTTGGTTGGATCCTTAAAGTTAACCCAAGCTCTGCAGGGAACAAACTTTAATGTGGGACATTATTACACAAATAGATGAACTTTTAACAAGTTTGTGAGGTCGAGAAATCTGGAAAGAGGATGGCTTGATTTTTTTAAAAGTCTGTTCCAAAATGTATGCACTTGCCCTTATAGTTCATTTTTTATTCATGAAGGTCTATATATTTTATATAGAAAATCAACAAATAGGTGTAATCAGAGTAAGGGCCTGCAAAGTTTTGCATAAGACCGTCCCTAACGGAAATGGACCAGACGTTAGCTCAGCTCCAAACAGAACCACTAAGCAAAAACAGAGTACATAGTTTTACTATGAAGGCAAAATCATTAGTCATAAAATAAGCAAGAAATAAGAACATGCATCGTAGGACCTAAGACTGTTTGCTCTTCACTGCTTGTTGCTACAGTGACCTGCTGGGGAGAACATGTTCATTTACATGCAGTACTTCTTGTACACAGAGATACAATTATAAAATATTAAAATGTTCAATCTAAAACTTGGGCAGCACAGTGGCTCGGTGGGTGGACTCACAGCACTCACAGCAAGAAGGTCCCGGGTTCAGTCCCTGAGTGGAGTGATCTCGGTCGTTTCTGTGTGGAGACTGTATGTCTTCCCTGTGTTTGCGTGGGTTTACTCTGGGTACTCCGGTTTCCTCCCACAGCAAAAAGACGTGTGTTAGGTTAATCGGTGTTCGCTAAAATGGCCCTTAGTGTGTGACTGTGTGTGTGTGCCCTATGATGGATTGGTGCCCCGTCTAGGGTTGTTCCTGCCCTTGAGCCCAGAGTTGCCAGTTGTTCACCGGCTGGCCCGTGACCCCATGTGGATTAAGCAGAAGATAATGAATGGATGGATATAAAACTTAAAGTGGCCTGTCTGTGTGATTCATATCTTCCAAAAGATCTTCTTTACTGTTTTTTTCTCTTAAACGATTGGTTGTTAGTTGGTCATCTGCCACACCTGGTACAGCCCATAACAAATCAGGTGTGACTAATCTGTCTCATAACTGCCAGTCACTAATCCTGTCAATAAGTTTACATGCACTTGAATAAGGAGATAATGGGAAACCTTTGGGTTTACGTGACTCAGATAATAATCGGATTTCTACTTTGAAAGCAGATCATAATCTCACGAAAGCTCAATGATTACATATTGAAATTCTTAATTTTCTTGAGCATGCACTACATTTGAGTCTCCACAAAGTGTTTCATAGCCCTTTAGTGCTGTGTATAATTCAGGGTTGCCAATTGTTGTGATTTAAAATCAACCAGGTCTAAGGGAAAAATGACAAATATATCAAAGACTCTAAATATAAAAACACACCTGGCAACCGTGTTACACTCGTGTTATAGACGTTCAGAGTTCTGATTACTGGGCTTAAAGCCAGCTCTCTTGATCAGAATTTAATTTGATCAGTGCATGCTGTATACATGACCACTTAAATAATAAGAAAATGGCAGAAGATTTACTATGATCTGATTATGAACTGCATGTAAAAGTGGGGAAATTCTATCCTGTACCAAGTTTCTTTATCTGTTTAATACAAGCTTATATTCTAACCAATTATTTGCTGGTAAGAATATTAAAAGCGTAATATTTTCCAAATCTACTTATCTACATGTGTAACAGCAAATCCATCCCATCATTTGAATTCCAGAACAGACACACTTCCTGCTACCTAATGAAGTACTGCTTAGGTGATGACCTGAACCAATCCTTATTTATTAAAGAAAAGTACAAGACATGAAATCTGGGATTGAAATATTGAATTCTGAACTGTTAAGTTAAATTGTAAGTATTGTCTTGTTAAAATTTGACAATAATGAATTTAAACTAGTATTATTAGTGACACAATTATTCTAAAACACTGTGCCTTCATGGTTATTTTGACCATTTGTCAATTACAGCCAATAAATGCTCTTGTTTATAATAAATATTTTATATGGAATCTGCCTGTAGAAATAAAATATTCAATTGTGAAAAAAATAATTAAAAACAATAATAAACAATTTATATTGTTGTAATATATATATTGTTGTAGTACATTGTTTACAGTATATTACACATATATGGTATATATTACATATATAAATTGTTTAAAACAGAAAAAAAATAAAAATAATATATATATATATATATATAATATGTTCAATTTCACACAATTAGTGAAACCAGAAAAATATGTTGATACTTTTCCAAAGAGCAAAGACCTTACAGAAACACTAAATTATCTAGAAAGGATATCAAAGTTTTGTACGTTTTTTATTTCTTTTTTAAAAGATACAGTTAAAATGTACACTCTTAAATGAGCAGAATGTCTGTCGTAAAAGTAGGCAAGCTGAGCATGTTGTATGTGAAAGACGGGAAGCAAGTTTGTGAATTAAAAGATTGGCAAATTCCAATCGGTGTATTACTGCTTTGTAATATTTCAGAACATAATTGAGTAAAGATTAATTAAAATGTACAAACCTATTTTATACTTCCCTGTGCTCCCTAAAGAACTTTCTTATTTAAGTCAACAAAGCATGTCATTTGACCAGGGAGCCCGAAGTTTTGCATAAGACTCTAGAGGCTGTGTAAATTTCCATGATAGAGACCGAGGTAAGATCATATGTTATTTTTGTTGTCTGAACCCAAAATGTCTGTCATTGTAACCATAACATGTTAAAAAATGTTTCTGTAAATATGTACAAAAACACAGTGTCTACACAGTTCCATCATAATGCATAAGTTCCACTGCTCACAAAAATTCGAACATATTTCATATTTCATATACATCCCTGATTATTTCTGAGCAGTATATTTGAACCCATTGACCTGCATGTTTTGCCTTCACATGCTTAACGACAGTCAGAGAGTGTAGACGTTGTCATGTCCTCTCAGTGGGAGCACAAACCAATATTTAGTAGTAAGGTATTGTATTGTATACAGTACTGTGCAAACGTCTTAGGCCATCATTAGATTTGTTAACAATAGTGCAATGACAATTATACAATTATTTCTCCAGCTATTTATCGAGATACAAGCAGAAAATACAGTCAATATGGTAAGGATTTAATGAAACCTGCCTGAAAAAAAAAATGTTTTCTTGGCTGCTTCACTTTCTAAAATACTATTCCTGATCAAGCTTCTTTGAACTGTTCTTCAAAGTATCAACTTGGCATTCTGTTGTGGTTGCCAGATGCTACTGTTGTGTAAGGGAAAATCACACTGAACAGTTTTTAATATATGGCATACACATTTCCAATATTATTTATGAGTTCATGATAGAAATACTTATTACAATATAAATAGCTAAATAATTAAAATATCAGTTATTGCATCAACAAAAAGGGATACACCAAAATTATTATGATTTCTATTTTGTTTTAAACCGTTCCTTAAAAAAAAACACAATGTGTTTCTTTATAGTCACTGAAAAGACTATGAGAATATGACTATAATATACAACTTTATTATTTTTTAACTGTACAGTATATTATCATCCTCAACATTACCATCATTACTGACATAGAATGTGATTTCTTTACGCAATTACATAAATTAATTCAATAATATTCCCCCATTACTAAATATTCTTTTTGTTTTTAAAAGTTAACCCCTGTTTCTAGCTATTTATTTTAACTAAAGCTTTTTGTTAAAAATGAATGTGCATTTGATTTGGTTTACACTTCAGACATCACTTTTCAAAGAAGTGCCTTTTAAAAAAGTGTCTGATAAAAATGTCTTTTATCAAATTGGGAGAAATCAATTTGTGAACTGTGGATCAAATCTGATAAAGCTAATCAAGTAAAAATTGTTGTTATACATCATTATCACACATCAATAATTAATTGAGAATAAATTATATATTTTTAATTAAATACTGACAAATTCCTAAAATCTCAGTTGTAGCCATCGATAGGTCTTTAAAGCATGTACAAATACATTTCTTAATTCTTAATTTCTTTTTTTTTTCATTTGTTTGATTTCAGGGTTGCCAAATCCCAGATATCCCAAAAAAAGCAATCAGGTCTATAAAAAGAAGACCAAAATAAGTTTCTTAGAATAAGAAACACCACCGACTCTCATTATCAGACGCCTTAATCTAATTTCTAGAAGTGTGCGGTATACACAACTAGTTGAATAATCAGGTATCTGCAGAAATCTGATTTGGATTTGATTATTAAGTATATATAAACACACACATAGGACCAGCAGGGCTAATCAGGGAGTGTGAAGATGTATGAAAGTGCTGGATGGAATCCAGAGTGCTACAAATGGACATGGCAGGCGTGACAGTTCAATAGACCTAAATCAAATCTAATCAAGTGTTAAAATGAGACAACTTTAAAAGAGATGCAATGACGATACAATTTTAAAAGGAATCAATTAAAGTAATGAAAACTGCTGTACGCTTCTGTCATTCACTGGACAGTGAAATTGTAATCAGTTTCTTCAATTGTTTAGAACTGTTAAAGTTATCAGTAATTAAAAAGATCATACACTCATTGCCAAAAAATAAAGCACCCAGATAGTAATGTGAGATTTCTGCAAATCTCAGCTCTGTAAAAGGAGGGCTACTTTTGGTGAGAGATTGTTGGCTGATAACACATTTGCCCTCAGCTTGCCTGTAGATGCTATAGTTTGCTGAAGCTTGTGTCCCAGCTGTTCCCATAAAGGCTTAATTGCCAATAAATATGGAGAACAGGTAGGGCAAGGAAGTGTTGCGATCTGGCAGAGACATTCCTGGGAAAACCTTTGCTGTGCTTTGGGGAACATTATCCAGCTGAAAAGTGTGAGTTGGAAGCCCTGTCATAAGAAGCAACATATGGCCACAGGATGTCCGACACGCGTCACTGATTTGTTAGTGTCCCTCGTATTACCTACTAGGGGTGACCGACTGTTGTAAGTAATGGCTCCCCAGATCATCACACCAGCTGTTGGCTCATAACGAGATCTCCATACTCGAACCCGACAATCATCAGGCCCCAAACAGAACCTGGATTTGTTGCTAAAGATGATGCAGTCCCAGTCCACTGAAGTCCGGGTTTCTTGTTCATGCAAAAGTTGACGGTGGCTGGCTCTCAATGGCAGGACACATAATGGGCACCATGACAACAAATGTCCTTCTGATAAACGCTTGAAAATGGTCCAAGCACAGACGCGTTTGTGTAGTGAAGGTGCCACCTGTGTCTGGATGGTGGACAATAAAACTGTGGGAGTTCCTTGAGCTTGTCACTAAACCAAGAGTATCTAAGAATAGCTGCCCCCCTCACATACAGCACACACACAGACCAAAAGAATAAAGTGATTCATTGCAAATGCTTGTTTGACAAAATTGAAGTTAAAGTATAGCATTTTCCCAGTTTTTTGTTGGGTTACATATTTTCATTTTGGTCTCTTTTCTCTTTTCAAGAGAGCTAAATATTTAGCTTAAAGTCAAAGATAAGCTTGGATTTGTTTTCTTTGAACATCCCAACAAAGTAGATCTATACACACAGCCTTACAAAGAACAATAACGATTCATTGTGTGTAATAAGTACCTTTGATTTCTAACCAAGCTTGATATATAGATATTTCCAAAATACGATGGATTTGTCAGAACGTATCCCCATTTTATAACAGGAAATACCTGCTGTTATGAGGTTTATATCAGCTTTTTCATAATGAAAAGAAATAAGAAAATAAAAGTATGCCAACGATATAGCCATACTTGTGCTGAGTTGGCAATAAATCAAATAAACGAAACCTGGATTTGGATGAATTAGGTGCAGGAAATGAATGAATGAATAATTGAATGGATAATGTATCTTTCAGTGCCAGTTCATAAGTTGCCCTAGCGATGCCCATTTATTTACTTTCCAAGGCAAAGGTTGGCAGTTGCATGCAGTTTCTTTGTAACTCCACCTGAAATGTGTATTTTAAATCAGCAGTGCTACCTCAAACCACAAGGCCAAAATGAACTTTTTGGCTCATACTGGAAGTAGTCAAAAGGTGTAAAAAGGCATGTAATGAATGTGCAAACATGCCTTTAGAGGCCAACGACAGAAAACCATTTCTGCACACATCCAAATGCTGCCCTTTTGCCAAGGATCATTTTCATGGCTCTAAAGTGCATTAATGCATGATGGCTTGACCTGAAAGTTCTTTGACCTTCCTTTTAGGTCAAACGTTTGCTTAACATAGCATAATATGGCATAATTTTTGATGGATGGAATCAGGATCAGGATCAGTTTAGCACACTGCCTTACCTAAAATGAACTTTCACATGTTTTTAACCCCATTAGCAAAGCATCAGCGGTGGTCTGAGGACAGCATGGGCTGCTGTTGTATTTCCATAAACGAATGGTCAGTGGAAACAATGGCCTGAGGCCATGTTCTCATCCACATGTTGGTTACATCTCTGCTTGTATTAGCCCTACTGACTCATTTGTGCACTAAACATAAACAGATTCTCGATCCACACTGGCGGAAGATTGAAACATCTGTCTGAATTTCCTGTGCCGTTTTCGGTGTTACCAGAACAAAACGTTTATCATATAATATAGTGTTAATATTCCCATATAATAAATCGCTAGGCTCGCTCCCTTGCTGCTTCTCCTTCTAATTTTTCTCTTTCACTCAGAATCATAAGCCTCCTCTTTCTTTTTCTGTACCCCACCCCCTACCCCCCACCACCGAACATCTGTCAAAATAAAACCTTTAGCTGGTATGCCCGAAGCACAAGGAAGAAGCACAGTATAATAGGCCAGTGTTTACACTCCAACACTAAGCTGCTAATCCGGAGACATATTCAAATATTTGTTCTATTTCCATTTGATCTATTATTTAATCTTTTATTTTATATTATTATCATGATATTAGGGGTGTAACAATACTCGATTCATTAAGTTCACGATTCGATTTAATGATTAATAGTGTATATTCGGAAGTGTAAACAATGTAAACGTTTTCTTGTATAAATCTTTAAGCACTAAAAATGTTTGTCCCCTCCAGTTAAAAGTAATGTGATTAGAAACAGAGATTTAAAATAGTAAGTTAAATATTTTACCATAGCTTCATCATATTTTCAATACCTGAACACTTCTAAAGAAGAACAGATCAAAATAATGTGCAGTTCCTGTATAAACAGGAAAACAATACTAACCTTTAGTACCCTGTTAATCAAATAAATTAGGAGTCTCGCTGATATCCAGATGTGGATCTGGGAGCGTGACATATTATTGCACTCTCTGGTGTTAAAAAACAATCAATGACATTACAAGAACACAAGATGAAACTCGATAATGCACATTGTCAAAGTCAAATGTATTTATATAGTTATTTTACAATGAAGCATTGTCTAAAAGCAGCTTATATCTTACAATATTATCTTAAAAGGCCAATCCCAAATTGAGCAAGCCTAGGACAGCAGTGGCAAGGAAAAACAGCCTGAATGTAGAATTGGGATTGCATTGGGAGGACCAAGACTCAAAAAGGGACCTCCTTGGGTGGCCTAGATTGTCCCATATTTGCATCGTACCATCATTCTATATGGCCTCTTTACAGTCTGTTCCAGCTCATCCCAGGGGTGTTGGATAGGGTTGAGGTCAGAATTTTTCACCAAACATGGCATTTATTTTGTCATGAACCTAGCCTTCTTAACATCGCCATTGTCGGTGTAAATCAGAAAAAGACCTTCCTAAGCCGTCTAACAGTTATGGAAACGCCAAGTACTAAAAAACTTGCATTGTATGCTACAGCAACAAGAATAAGCAAAAACATAGTAAGTGTACAGCCAGTATAGTGCAAAAGTTTTAGCCCACCATCATACTGATCACAAAACTAAAGTGTAAGTGTAGATTACATATAAAGACCATGTAAACAGATTGTTTGTCAGTCTCTCTGTTAGAATAGAGCAGGAATGGGAAATGGGAATTTGTTTGCAGTATTAAACAACTAAAAAAATCTTATAAATGGCTTCTATTGGCTACAGTGGTAAGTATTTAGTGTGACCTCACTATACACTTGAGCAATAGCAGCATCTGGCAGCTTTATCAGGATGCCTAAGTTATCTTTCTACAGTCCGAAGTAATTTGGTTATGAATATATTTTTGAAAGGATAGCAGCTAAGAAATGACTTTTTGGAAACTGGTTAAGATATGATATAATTTACATTTACATTTACGCCATTAGCAAACACACGTATCCAGTTGTGGGTTAAGGGCCTTGCTCAGGTACTTAACAGAGGATTTTTTTTAACCCTGGACCTTCTGGTAAAAAGTCCAGTACCTTGAGAAATGATATATTATAAGTTAATACTATATTATGTTATGTTGTGTTGTTGTGCTGTGCTGTGCTGCGTTGCATTGCGTTATGTCCTATTATATTATATTATATTATATTATATTATATTATATTATATTATATTATATTATATTATATTATATTATATTATATATACTTAAGATATTATATTTCTTATCTTATGTTACATTGTATAATATAGTATAAGATATTATAACATGATAAAAGGAATGGGAAAAGTATAGTGGAGTAACAAATCGAAGTTTAAAATTTGTGTTATATATGGTATATATGGTCATTATACCACTGCTACAACAACTCTAATGATGGCCCGCATTTATTTGTATTTTGTGATTCATTGCCTTTATGTCTACATATATAGAACAGGACTAGCTAACATCTATAATGAACACTGTATGGTGAAGATTTTTAAGCGTCTAACCATACATAACATGGCTATTTAGTGTGGAGTTTGTTCTCCTTTGCTAATTCAACAGCCTTTACCTTTCTGAGAAAGCTTTCCACATGAATTTAGAACATGACTCAGCACTGGCACTGATGGTGGACAGTGGCTTACCTTGGAATTCCAATTAATTTTAAAAGTGTCTGATGAAGTTAAGGTCTGAGCTCTTTGCAAGCCACTTAAGTTCAGTCCAATTAAATTTGGTTAACTTTTTAAAAAAATAGAATTTGTTTTAAGAGGTCAGAGAAGACACTGACTTGATGAGGATGTTAAAAGTTAACGTGAAAGTTAAGTGAAACGTTAAAAGTCACTGGTGTTCCATCCAACCCGTTCTATTGGAACTGTTTGCTTGTTTAAGATAACAGAGGTCACTGATTAGATGTGTTATTTACATGTTTTGACCATATAGTGTATATCTGTAGTGCAGAGAGTCATTTTGGGATACTGTGTTGACAGTCAGCATGCAGCTGGTTCTTATTAGTCACGGATGTTTAGGTCTGTGCATGTTCAAGACACTAATTCCCAATTGCAACTTCGTTCCTCTTGATGTCAGACTGTCTGAGGACCAAATAAATAGCAAGGGCAAGTCAGAAAAAAGGAAAAAATGAGCAGAACTAGGCCAAACATTCAGCATGTTAGTTAGGAATACTGCCTGGTTTAGAAGTCAGTACAGACGTTTTCTCAGACATACCACAGGCTAGAGTGCTACTGATGTTTATTGATGAGATTTGTAATGCAGATTTGGCGTGCGGTAAACTGCAAGGCTAGCAATGACCTTCAAATTAAGGATTGACTAAATTGATTAGTGCATTTTTTTCATGTCTTTTTTAGATCAGCAAGATGCCCAGGATGCATAAAACATGCCACAGTCACATGCCACAAATGATTCCAGTCACATTGACTGGCTAGTACTAGACAACCCATACTTACAGTTAATCTCATGAACAAACAGCAAAAGTTGTAGACATGATATGCAAAAGAATATGGGCACAATTAAATTCTATTTGTTGTTTTAGCAATGGTGTAATGACCGTAATGTCGACCAAAAAATATAAAAACTTGGATTCATCATTCAGTTATACTCTTTTTCATTGATCCTCATTTTAATCTTTTTGAGACTTGGCATATTTCAGCCTTTTAACCCTGTTGCCTTCCGAAAAAGTTGTCTGGGCTCCTTCCCTTATTTTTCCCTTTTAGCCAGTCTTGAGTGCAGATTTCATTTAGACATGCAAAGAGAGGACTGATATATTGTCTTTTATTATTCTGTTGTTGTTATTAAATAATGATAGAAAATCAATGTTTTAAAGTTACCACAGACAGACACATTGGACAGGTTGTCCAACAATGACAACAATTTCCAAGTCCAAATGAGGTTGAGACCAATACTACAACGAGGCCAGACTTGTTGAATACACTGTACTTGATGACAAGGAATTATAGTATATATAATGTATTTTGTAAAGGTGAATGGAAAGGAGCTCCAGGATAAGGTTGTGGAAAGGCACAATCCATGGCACCATTAACACTTTAAATAAATTGGGTTGCCACTTCAAAATGGATGGCTGAATGAGGTGGATATTGATCAGAGAAGCTAGCAAGAGTGCAGTGGCAACTCAGAAAGACGTCAGAAAGTCTTCATGCCTGAGACTTGAATGGTCTGTGCATGTGAAAACAATCTCACGGGTTTACACTAAGCTGTCTTATGTGGCAGGATGAAATGAAAGAAGAATCACCTGCAACTATGTTTTTTTGTGCTTCAGATTACATGTGCTAAAACGTTTTATGGAGAACGTGACTTTACTTTTTGGATTTTTATGTTTGGCACAACCAGACACAGCACACCACCAAAATAAACAATATCTATTTTGAAGCATGATGGTCAGCATAAAAGGGAAACGTACACTCACACTGTGAGCTACCTTGAAGATGGGCAAGTAATTAATTCAAGGTGGTTCTCCAGCACAATAACCCTAAACACACTGCCAAAAGACAACACAGTGCCTTAAGGATAGGAATGTCCTGGAGTGGCTGAGTCAGAGCTTGGACCTAAGCCTGGTCTGTGGATGGGACACAGAAGAGCAATCTATTTACTGATTCACATAAATGACTGAACTGAACAATTCTAGAAGAAAGATAGGGCAGGTTTTAAATTTACAGTTCAAATGTACATTTAGCCATTTTAGTAGATGCCCTAATCCGGAGCAGTTTACAGCTGATACAGCAGGACAGTCCAACTAGGTCTGGGTTAATGGCCTTGCCCAAAGACCTAACAGTGGCAGCCTGCCAGAGGTAGGATTTAAACTCTGAATCTTTAGACCACCACAGTTTCCTGTTTGGGTGTCAAAAGTTGGTAGATGCATATTCAAACAAGTGTGCTCAATATTAGAACCCTGTTATTCTAGTTACAATAAAGTCTTATGGTTTTTCTTGGCTACTGAATGTTATTAGGACTGTGGTAGCTTAGTGGTTTGGGTACTTGACTCTTGACTCTGGACCCAAATCCCACCACTGCCAAGCTGTCACAGGTGGGTCCCACCTTTGCTTGAGTTGTAAGACTGTATTAATTGTAAGCCACTCTGGATAAAGGTGTCTGCTAAATGCCGTAAATGTAAACATAGCTAGAACTTGAGCTTTTAATGTTTTTTTAGCTCTGTATTTGCAAATTACTGTTTGGTTACCACAAAGGAAAATAATATTTAAAGAATATGACCTGTGATGGATTGTAAATAATTGATTGAAAAACAGGAATAAAATGCAGAAAGATGAACTCTGCATTTGGGAACAGAGATTTCCCGACAATTTGGAACATTTCCTTCTTATTCACTGATGACAAAACAAATGCAGATTCACCAATAATTGTATGTTTTGGGGTCTTTTATCAGGACCTGAATAAGTCTAGACAATGCCTATCAAATGCAGAAAAAATAAGGTCTTGAATAACAGAGTAATATGAAACCAGCCAGTAAACTGTATTCTGAGATATGAGCATGATAGAGATGAAAGTGTAGATGGGATTAGACTTAAATTTTAAACAATATTTTGCTTAACCAAGTTGCTAGTGTTTTGCAGTGGAGGGATTTGTGACATCTTTTCAAGTTAAATAATTGTTTTAGCCATTTTAACAACACGGTGCAAAGCAGCTTTACAGAACACAGTCTAGGCTCTAAATGAGCAGCCAGACATGACAGACAAAAAACTCACAGAAGACTTAAGAAATATATCTTTAAAGGAACCAGATTAGATGGTCAACCCATCCTCATCTGGGTGAGACGGGATAAGTAAGGGGCTTTTTGCACCAAACAATGTCCTGTGGACTAATTTGGGAGGAACTACCCTCTGCAGCATTTCCCCCAAAACTATATTTGTTTATATCCATCCAGCCATTCAATTATTATGATCCACATAGGGTCACAGGTCAGCCGGTGCCCAGCTGGCAACTCTGGGTACAAGGGCAGGAACAACCCTAGATGGGGCGCCAAACACAGTCACGCATTAGGGGACACTTTAGAGACACCAATTAACCTAACTTGCATGTCTTTGTACTTTCGGGAGTAAACCAGAGAACCCAGAGTAAACCCACGCAGACACGAGGAGGACATGCAGACTCCACATAGATAGGACCCTGGCCTCTCCACCCTGGTATTGAACCCGGGACCTTCTTGCTGTGAGGCAGTGGTCCTACCCACCGAACCCCAGTGTTGCCCCATATTTGTTTGTATTGGGCCTTTTTTGCTTTGCATTCACACCGCCAGTAGGAACGCTGAAGTGACGTAAGCCGTGCGGCAGTAAAATGTGTTAATCAAAATCATGTTGTATCTCCTCCATCATATATCATATGTCTGTATAGTTTGTCTGTATTCTTGTTCATTTTTAGCATGAAGATCTGTTGTTTATACGTATACTGGTGTATACTAAAAATGGTGCTTACTCTTAATTTAGGCACTTATATCTTCACCAATCACTTGCATTTAGATGAACCACTACATACTTGTATTGCCCAGGGTTTCCATGGGTTTATAAAAGTACCTACCTTGAAGTAGAAGCTACAAAAGTCCTAACACATGGCATTCTGAGAACTAAATACATCCCCAGTTCGTGCTGTGTGAAAAGTGGGACTTTCTAAAACAGTTCTAAGAACTAGGAAAAAGTTCCTTTGATGCGAAAGAGTCTTTAGATAATAGTTCTTAAGAGTATGTGTGTGGCTGAATAGAAAATTCAACACTAATTGTGTATAAGACAGACGCTTAGTGTACAAGATACCTTTATTTTGTACTGTACATGTACATTAATTAAGGTATCAGGTAATTTATTCTTAGCATGCTGTAAATAAGCCTTTTCATTTATCTTGTTCTTCTGCCTGTTGCCTTTTCCACTTACAATTCAGAAGCACTTTGTAGTTCTGCATCTGCGTTTGTAGTAATGCATCTGTTTCTCTGCATACTTTTATGCCCTTTTACTCTGTTCTCTAATGATCAGGTACTATTTGGGTGGTGGACCATTCTCAGCATTGCTGTGGTCAGTGTCAGTATAGAACGGAAAATTGATGCTACTAAGTACACTCACACTGTGAGCTGGCCTGAGCTGAAGATGGGCAAGTAATTCATTCAAGGTGGTTCTCCAGCACTATAACCCAAAACACACTGCCAAAAGACAACACAGTGCCTTAAGGATAGGAATGTCCTGGAGCGGCTGAGTCAGAGCTTGGACCTAAGCCTGATCTGTGGATGGGATAGAGAAGAACAATGTCTGCTGTGTCTGTGCCTTTGTACGATCACAACACACAGTAACACACCACCATCATATCAATTTCAATTTTTGAAAAAAAAAAGAAAAGAAATTGATATGACGGTGGTGTGTAAATGTGTGTTGTGATGGTACACGGGCACAGACACAGCAGTGCTGCTGGAGTTCTTAAACACTGTGTTTACTCACTGTGAACTTTTTTAGACACATCTATCTTATTACTTCATCTTTTGGATGCAAAGTCAATGACAGTAGCTCATGTGTTTCTGCACAGTTTGTGTTTGTCATCCTCTGATTCATCAGTGCTCACAGGATGCTGGTGGCTGGACAGTTTTGGTTGGTGAACTATTTTCAGTCCAGCAATTACAATGAGGTGTTTAAAAACTCCAGCAGCACTGATATGTCTGATCCACTCATACCAGTACAACACAGGTTAATACAACACACCACCAAAATAAGCATCAGTGCGATGCCAAGAATGATCCAAGCACCCAAATAATACGTGCTTTAAAGAGGTGGATCATTTAATTCCTGCTCTGGTCCTGAGGTGGTCTTGATCATTGGAGAACAAAGAGGACTAACGAATTATGTAGAGAAACAGATGGACTTTAGTCTGGAATTGTAGTACTGTGTGCATTGACATGGATGGATGGGATCAAATAGGGTGTAGAAACATGGAGGTGTACCTAAAAAAGTGGTCCGTTTTGTAGGGTATGCAATTGGCCATGCACGATTGGCCATGGCCATGCATGCAGCTTATTTGTTTTAGCTTAATCATGTAATTGTTTCAACAGCTTTTTGAATTTTACATTTTGTAGCACTCCTTCAGATTCATCACAATGGAATGGCACAAATGGCGAAGTGTTATGCATCTGTGGTGTGTTTCTCAATGTCTGGGATGTAACAAAATACTTTGAACTTTACAAGACTGTAGTGTCTGTGAAGTCGCCCTTTTTTTTAAAGGTCATGTAAAGCGTATCCGACATCCACTAATGATGATGTTGCTCTTTCGATGACTTGAATGTTGGGTGGAGAAAGTTCCGCTCTGCAAAACCGTGGAAAAAATCAAATAGTCCCTACCCGTCAGTACGATGCATTTTGTTAGCAGTGCAATCATTGCATCATGGAAAGAGTCATAATAGTAATAGAATAAAAAATCTTGTTCTTTCTACATTTGGTTTGCAGCAGTGTTGGATTTTCCGGAGCCTTGCTCCTGCCAGCGCTTTGTCCTAGTTAGACCACATACGCTCCATCGTAACGATCAGACGCTCGCTTTCGCTCAAAGTCAAAACTGGAACAATGCTCAGAGGACACTAAATATAACTGATTAGAACCCACATATGCATACACAAACACAGCAGAGACACACAGGATCCCCCAACGTTGTGGAATCTCACCCAAAGACCACAGCAGTCAGGGATTTACATTAACTGGTGGTTCAGTCAGGCCATTGTACTCTTTTGGGTGGCAGACCATGATTTGACCAGATGATTTCCACACAGCTAGAATGGAAAGCAGGGCATATTAGTAACATGCTGTGGCTTTTATGTTTGGCTTTTTCTTGCCTTCACAGCCTCTGTTTCCATTTTGTGAGTGTTTATGGAAAAGGTTAACACTTCTAGAATGATCATCATGAGGCTGTTGTTGTAGCTTGTTACAATATTTGTTGGAGGTGTGCATGCTAAAGCTGGACTGCAAAGATGAAGGTCAGTGCACAAGTGAGTTCATTTATATGCACCTAATAAAGGGATCATAATCTGCCTTTTGCAGTTCCCATTATATTATTATAAGTGGACATGGAAATGGCATACTGCGATTATTCAAATGGGATTAAGGACTAGAAATCCAACCCAACCTGGATTGACGTATCATGCAGTCATACATACACCATGTTCTTTAGAGATAAGGGTTTAAGCTCTCACATCCCTGACCATGAAAAACAGGGTTTATAACTTTTCCAGGGGTCAGGAATAGGGGAAAACATTGTAAAACACAATATCACAATATAACTTGTGCAAACAAAGTAAAACATCCATATGTGTGAAAATGCTATTGTTTTGAAGCTTGATTGTGTGACATTTAACTTATGTGCTGTTGTAAACTGTTGTGGCCTCCATGTGCAAGCATTTTTAACATGTTTTAGTAACAGAATAAACTTTTCTGCAAGTCCCTACCAGTAAAACAGCCAATCTGTCTTCTCTCTGTTTTCTTTCATTCTATTTTTCCTTCTCTGTGGTCAGTAAGGAGGCCATTTGGTTTTGGGTTGGTTCCCCTAAGTACTATTTTTTGCTGCCTCCTTTTTAAAAGAGGGATTCAGTTTGGAATAGCTACTGTACTGTTTTTGTTTCTCTCAATTGATCCAATCTCGCTGATGGGATTTTTTGCTTCATATCAGACTTCTGCTGTTCGATTTTCTAGCATTATCTATTCTGTCACTTTGCCCATCTGAGTACTTCACATGAACCCACTAGAAATAGGAAACGGGAGAAGAAACTAGAAACCTGAATGCAGGATTGGAAGATATGGGGCAAGTCAGCATTTTTTAGGGGGAGGGGTTAGCTGGGTTTGGCTCCCAACATGCCCAGCCTAACTTCCTCACCTCATTTTAGCTTCAGATCCGAAGAATATTCAGATCTACCTCCCTTTTGGTCGCTACTTTTACAGGGACTGAAGCTTTTTTGTTGTTTAAAAAGTGCTATAAATAAGAAAAATACAATTGTTTTGTATTTATATGCTTCTGAAATATAAATACACTGCTCCAAAAATTAAGGGATATTCCAAAATGAATACAAAAAAGATCCCACAAGGACTGCTGGACAGTCTGATCCTATGCAAGCAGATACAGATATAATGTCCATGCATACAGATTTTTGTTCAACTTTTCTCTTAATGGAAACTTCTCCCCTTAAAAGGAAAGCTAGCAGCGGATGCTTGGTTGTCTGGCTCTGCACTATTAGCAGAGTTAGCTTTAGCTGTGTCATATTCAACATATTTAGTTGAGTTATGTCATTTTAAATGACTTATTGTTGTTCTGAATGTTTTCAGAGTTCTTTCTGCGCTGCTAACTTTTGTCATGCATACTGCAAACAGCACACACACTCACTGTGAAGAATTAGAATGCTGAAGACATGGCTGTAACCCAAATAACACCAGATCACTGCTCCCTTACTAGTACTGTGGTATATAGGAAAAGATCTTTTAGTGCACTTTGGAGCACAACTGAAATCTAACACTTCCTCATCAACAGTGTGTGACAGCACCAGTCTGTCTAATGAACAACATACAGTTTAAAGCTGGAACTGTATTTTAAACAGAATTGAATTGTGAATGAATGTTGAAGAAAGTAGTGTGTGTTTTATGTGTAGCTGTGTGTGTGTCGCGGTACACCAGTGTGGCTATCAGTCACCGGCACAGAATCGGTTATATGAGACTGATCGGCTAATTAACGGTCACGGCCAATCACGCAAAAAAATGCCGATTCTGTTCACCGGATGATGATTATACGATGAATCTCTAGTATATGATTTAAAGAAATAACAGTTTTTCTTTTAATAAAATGTACACACTGTATTCTCATTGCTTAAAAGGATTTGACACACATTAAAGCATATATTCTAAGAATATATGATATATTATATACCTCCTGATATGTTTCCATGTAAGAACAACAGACAGTTTTTGTAACGTTTACTAACTTCAAATTTAAAAGTAAATGCAGTTTTTGGTTAAGACATAATGTTTACAAGAAAGATAGGCGAGATGTTGTAACAGGGGCCACACAGACCCAATCCAGTTATACAATGAATCTGTTGTGTATTATAAAACTAGTATAAAATGATTTCTTTAAGGTCAAATGATAATGATGAAATTAACCGTACAGTCGCAGCCGACCCTCGGTCACTTGATGGATCTTCGATCTCCACACATTTCTGTCCTTCATCGATGTGATCCATGAAGTATTTTGGCAGGATAGTGGAGTAGTTTGCCAT
>JAUZSV010414956.1:0-11006 GCA_034780495.1 Parotocinclus cesarpintoi
ATTACTAAAAGACAGCAGTCAACAATAGTTTCTACTTTAAATTAGGCAACTGTACAAACAACAGCTTTGCACAACAATGAATCCTAATTGTATTCTCTGATCTGTTACTGAATTCTGCTATTGTAATTGTGGTAGCCTAGCGGTTAAGGCACTGGACTCTGGACCTGAAGGTCGTGTGTTCAAATCCCTCTTCTGCCAAGCTTCCACAGTTTGGTCCTTAAGCAAGGCCCTTAACCCACAATTGCTTGAATTGTAAAAATCTATCAGTTGTAAGTCACTCTGGATAAGTGCGTCTGGTAAATTCCGTATGGTAATCATAATTTGGTTTCAATCACGTTAAGGATTTAACTGAAAGATTAACAAGAAAAGCTCCCGCTCCCTATGTGGCTTCTTAACTAGTTTGTCATTTTTGACCCATATGTGTTACCAAGCCTGATTTTAGACTGCAAATTTTTTTACAAGTTATGACAGATGCAACATTATCATGAACATGCCTGTCATATGTACGTTTTTCAAGGTGAAAGAAAACAGAAGAAAGCAGAGGCTAAGAAAGGAACCAGTAAACGGTATGGGTTAAAAAAATTTTTTTACTTTACTTTAAAAGCACTAGGAAGACCAAGTCATATTTAACAAGTGTTTGATTTCTTATGCAGAGCTGAAGGAGCATATGGAATAGATCCTCCGGTCCATCATGTTCCTCCACAGAACTGTACTACAGAGAGCAAGGTGAGGCTTTGTCTTCCCATTTATTACAGATGGATGACTAAACAGAAAATACATTTATCAGTAGGGTGTAATGTTACTCTGATGTGTATTTTGGTGTCATGGGGTTTAGTCAGTGGCGTAGGTTTCGTTTAATCTTTGCTAACACCACCCAACCCAACCCAACCCACATATCAGCCTGCTGGAAAATCGCTAACTGTCACTAGCCATCATGTCGTATTTACCTGCTGCCTAGTTTCAGATGTAAAGGTATCAGCCCTTTACTTCTTGTTGCTTCTCTCTTACTCTCTGTACAGGGTAAACCAAACAAACTGCACATTTTAGTAGAGCAGCAGTATGTCCATATTCATTAGTGCACAAAAAATCACAGAATGACTCGAAACTAAGCCAAATATACCCATTCACGTCAGCGTGAGCAGCCATGGTGTATGTGTATGTGTATCCTGGAGTAAAGGAGATGCGAAGAGTGAGCTGTGCCTCTTGCTCACCAGCAGTTTTAGAAGTTCTTTTCTCTGGAAAGTGACCACGGTATGTACAAAAAGTCACTAGAGAAAATAACTTACTAGAGGGGTTTGAAAAGTGACTAAATGTAGTGACTGAACTGCTAAGTTCACAACACAGCAGCAGCCTGAATGAACTTGTGTGTTAATAAGCAGCTCCTCCTTCCTCACTTTATGGCACACAACCATAACTGTTTAAAATAGCATTTTAAAGTAATAGTAATAACTTTGTCGAACTCTAACAGTTAGAATTACAAGAAAGGTTCACTACAAGTATTACAAAGGCAATCTAATTGATAATCTCTATTTTTGTGGTTGTGATACACAATATGATTTGAGGAGCAAGAAAATAATATAATTCAAATCCCATAACAATTACCAGATCCCACCTGCACTGCCACAAAAAGAAAAGACACGATAAAGGATATTTCAGCACATGACATGACAAGACATAGGAGTAATACTTTATGTTTTTTAGATACTGTAACAACATATAGGCGATAGACCAAACAATGCAAAGACATGACAACAATATGACTGCATGTGTCTTTAAATTGCTGAGTAAATCTTAGCAAATAAATGTATTTCCGTTCTCATTATCTTTATCTAAATATCACACAAATGAATATTTAGCCTTGGATAAAACAGTGGTACATAACCTCCGACATTTTCATATTGCTTTTATGGTCAAAAAGATAAGCTCCTAATGGGTTGGATGATTACCTGTTAAATCAAGAGTGTTAGATTAGGTAAAACAAAACACATATTAGACATATTTAGAACTTTAATCAGGGATGCTCAGTTGCTCATTGTGTTTATGATCATATAAAATTGCTAACTGTTGTAATTGATATGATCTGAGCTGTGTTTAATTATGAAAACAAAACAAATATGTTTTTGTGTAGAAGACAGCAGACGAAACAAGGAAGATGCAGGACCCCTCAGGTGAGATGTATGACATATTCACCGTAGTCAATAATTTATTTATACAAATGCACAGTGTTAATTATTGATTGAATAATGTGGGAAATGTCCTTGGCTTCCCTAATGCATAACCTTTGCAGAAAGTAATTTAATAGTGAAGGACTGTTACTAGATACTGAAGTTACTTAATATGCTTGGGAGGATTGTGAAGGGGCACATGGTGCTCCTGGTGCCGGTTCTATGCCCAGATAACTGGAAAGGGTTGTGTCAGGAAGTGCACCTGTGCTAAATCTAATACAAAATAATAAAAAAATGCAATACATTTGTTAGTAATGCAATACATTAATAAATTTGTATAGTAAATTACAATTCATTTTAAAATGTGCTCAATGCTAATATATTTTTTATAAAAAGTGAAAAGTATGAGGCAGTAGTTTGCATTGCTCAGACATGGTTACAATGCATAGCATACAATTGATGGACAAAAAAAATAGAGACACTTAAGAACAAACCGAACATCTGTCGTTCCATACACGCTTAATCCAACACAGGGTCGTGGGAGGCCTGGGCTTAACATAAAACACACACAATATCTCATGCTGGTATGCTTAAGAGACTCGTAAAGCGCTTTAAAATTTGGGTGTGAACCCATGTGGCCATGGGAAAAGATACAAACTGTAATTGTGTTTAATTGAGTCATAGAGACAGTGAGTCATGTCCATCTATCCTTGTCAGTGCATTTCATATTGTTCCTCTTTGCCAATATCATTGTCCGATGTTTTGACGTACACTGTCATAACTTGTATCTTGAAAATTATCTGTACAGTCTATACAAAGCTTGTTGATGGCTTCACACGATGTTTTGGTATACAGATTCTTCATTTTAATGTCTCTTTACTGTACAGACCAAAATTAATTTGTATTAAATTAATCAGTATTAAATTAATCTCTTTCCTCAAACTTCTACACAAAATACCCCATTATTACCATGTGAAAAATGTTTTTTTGAGAGTTCTAAAAATTTATTAAAAATAAAAAACAAAGAAATCACATTTACGTAAGTATTCACAGCCTTCGCCATGAAGCTTAAAATTGAGCTCAGGTGCATCCTGTTTCCACTGATCGGACATGATTGTATGATGATGACCTTCAAACTGAAGGTGTATGTGTGTTTTGTAACTTATTAAAATGGTGTAGCTATAAGTCCCATAAGGGTAATGTAATTAATAAATGCCATAGTTGTTATAAGTTTCAATCTTTTGCAGAACATTACGAATGCTCAGAGAGAATCTGGAGGAGGAAAATATAATAATGAAGGATGTCCCAGGCTGGAAGGTACTTTAATTTTATTGGGTTTTTAAAAAATTGTGTTTGTGTGTGAGGGGTGTACATGCGCATATATAATGTATGTGTTATGTACTATACTGCTCACAAAAATATCATTATTTTTTATACGTGTGCACCTTTTCTCCATCAATTACCTTATTAGCTACACCTGCTTGTTTCAACACTTATTGTCTAGTTTTCATTTTTCATATATAGTAGAAGCACTTTGTAATTCTATAATTACAGTATGTAGTCCACCTGTTTCTCTATATACTTTGTTCGTCTTTTACTGTGTTCTCTAACGGTTCAGGGCCCTGACATGACAACCACAGCTCAGGTATTACATTTACATTTAAGGCATTTAACAGACGCCCTTATCCAAAATGACTTATACAGTCTTACAATCCAAGCAATTGTGGGTTAAGAGCCTTGCTCAAGGGCCCAACTGTGGTAGCTTGCCAGAAGTGGGATTTAAACCCTGGACATTCTGGTCCAGAGGCCAGTGCCTTAACTGCTAGGCTACCACAGTCCCATTTGGTACTATTTGGGTACCGTGCCACCCAAGAAACAGAGGTGTCTAAAAGACTGCACAGTGACTGGAAAAAACAACAACTCCAGCAGCACTGCTATGTCTGATCCACTCATACCAGCACAACAAACACTCACCACCACCACCTTAGTATCATCACAGTGCCGAGAGTGATTCAGCACCCAAATAGAACCTGATCTGTGGGAGTCCTGACCATTGGAGAACAGAGTACAGGTGACTAACAAAATATTTAAAGAAACAGATGGACTGTAATTGTAGAACTATAAATTGATTTTGTATGGTAATATACTATACCTAATATAGTGATATGTGTGTGTGTATATCTATATATACTTTTATTGACAAAATCTAATGACGTACCTGTTTGTGTGTAGGTGGGTGAGAATGTGTTCCACACAGATCGCTGGGTGACTCCACTCACAGAGGAGCTCTTTAACCTTCGACCCCAGGAGGAGCTGCTGCACAAAAAGTTTGGCTTTCTGTGGTATGTGTAGGCTCCAGTTCAGCCTCAACACTGTGCTGCAAGATAGGCGCACTCATTTCATGTTCAGATTGTAAATGTTTAAAAATATTAAATGCTTTCTTCCCAAACTTTGCATTCTCCAAACCTTTAATTTGTTGAGTCGTAACACATTTCTCCTCTTTCCATCTTGGTTATCTTGACAAACTTGCTTGTTAATCCTCACAGGATATCAGCTAAACCTAACGAGTTTTAACTACTGAAAAATAATGAGCTTACATAAAAAGTGGAAAACTGGACAGTGGTGCTGATACTGACCGTACATAAAACCAAACAACCCTATTTAACGGCTTATTTTATAGTGCACTATACATATGACTTACTTGTGGTAGGGAGGTACACAGCTTGTTACACAATAGCAAAATTGCATTTAAACTGATGTAGCAAGTGTACAAGGAATTTTTTTATTGGTGTGGGTGTCAACATATAGACATCTAAATTACTAATAAAATTTAAGTTATATATAAACATAAAATAAGTTAAATAGCAATAAAATAGCAATATGAATAAACAAGAATAATACATCTCCTACCATGAACATTAAATATAATAGGTGTTCAATCTGGCAAAAATACATGATCATTTTGGGCTGGATCACATTAGTCATTAAAATCCAATACATTTAGAAATAATGCAAAGTAATTTCTCTAGTAAAAAAAGCAGCTCTACAAAGTAGATAACTTGGGCTAGGCATGGGCTCCCTCTTACACTGCAAAAATAAAGCACTACAGGTTGTACCAAAGTGAATATTTGCAATATGAGGGTATAATCGTATTCCCTCTGTGTGATGGGAGGAGTATATGCACAGTCTTCTACCCAAAATGCTCGTCATACTTCCTCCATCTAGACTTTATCATACAGTGTGAGAGAATAGATATACCACTTGTCCTGCATGCCCACAGAGGTGATAAGCTTTGATACCAACTCACCTTCTCACAAACTCATTATCTGGAAAGCATTGCCTTGCTGGATGGTTCGTGTCTTTTTCTATCCTCAAAGTATGATCTTAACCTACCATAATTCCCTAGTACAGATGGTGTTACTGCTCTCCAATACTTTAAAATGAATATCCCCTAATTTTTGTGAGCAGAGTATTTGCTTTGGAGCACCAACTTAGAACAATGTACAAAAAAAAAAATAAAAAAAGACTATGTAACTGGTATAAAAAAAAAAAAAAATAAATAAAAAAAAAGTTATTGATCAAATGCCTAAACTTTTAAAACAAGGTTCTTTCTAACAATCTGCTATCCATGGTCAGATTGCTTTGTATTATTTAGCAAGTTAGAAAATAAATTACAATATGAACATATAATTTTTCTTTCAAAGACATGTGCCACCTTTAACAGCTCTTACACCATGGTGGGAAAACTGGCATTTCAGCAAACCTGCTTCTGGTCTGCCACGTCTTCATTTTGTGATTTCTCATGTCCTGCTTACAAAAAATGTGAATACCCGTTAGTTGCATATTTCTTTTCATATTAGCATTAACAATAAATGAACCATAAAATGTACCTATTCAGCAATGGACCATAATCATTGCCAGTGTCAAGATCCAAATCCAAACAGGACTGTTCCCCTCAAGACCTCTTCAGCCTGGTTAATTAAAAAAAAAAGGGAACGTGTAAACAAGAATAAATGCCAAAAATACTGATGAGAGATGAATACAAGTGAGCCAAAAGACTATACATAACCACAATGGGGAAGTGATCTGATTCAACAGGCCAACCATTAGCTCCCCAAGTGGGCCAGATCAATAACAATTAGAAGAATGTCAAGAACAGTTCCACAGTCAACCTTTGAATCGGACACCACTCTTCAATCTGCAGCTCTTGCTATTTGGATTTCAGCCAGCCAGAGGAGCTACAAGAGGAGCTTCAGCTACATGCAGGGCATTTAAAAACAACTGACATTGGTGGTATGGTGTGCAGAGACTGCTGTAGTCTTTAATGTTCAAAGTTTTAAAGTTTGTGAACAGTAAAGCAAAGGAAGATTACCTCAGGTACCCAGGCCTACTGTTTCTCCATACAACTAGACCAAGCGCAGCAGCTTTCTCCTGTTCCAATGACAGGAGGGATTCACTTCGGTAGATGCAAAGCTTCATTCTCCAAGGATGCCACTGAGGAATTTTGCTCCACTCTTTACAAAAGTAGAGCTCATGGATACAAGCATTTTTAGTTCCTAAGCCAAAAGCATGTTTTAACCAGTAGTTGTTTTTTCATTAAACATTTCCTCCTTAGGTTCCCTACCAACTGTATATAGTTTAACAATACATTAGTTCAGGCTCAAAGTATTTAAAAGCTACAAAGAGAAAATGTCCACTACTTTAAAAAGTAGCATTTTCATTGCAGACTAGACTGCTACCACCTTTTATTACTGAAAATGCTGAATAGCAATTTACCAGCACCTTGGTGCTTAACCTATATCATACAATAGTAGACAGTACTCAATACCCATTTTATTAAAGGAGCTGGGCATGTAGGGCAAGAGCACTTCTAGCAATTCAAAAACCCATGTTACAGTTGGTACTGTCGGTTCAACTGAGCTTAATTAACATAGCAGCATCAATGTCAACTAGTTATACATACTCAAGTTGGGCCAATTTGGCTATATCAATCTGCTCACATCTGTTGGACTGTGGGAGGATACCATCACCTGGATTTCCCCAGAGAACATGCAAACTCCACACAGATGGATCTCTTGGAGTTGTCAAGCAACTGCAACAACTATTACCCCTAGGACTCAAACACAAGGAGTATAGGATTTAATGCAGCATTTCTACCATACCAGTTAACGGTAACGGTTCCTTAACACCCAAATAGTAGCCCCATATAAATATTTAGTACCAAACTTGTGACTACATGAACATGTTCCCATTTCAGAAAAACATGAAATGCATTCAAACTGCTTGCAGCTGCTTTACTCAAACCTTTAGGGGCAGCATATCCTATAGGAGACGATCCTGAATTGAGATTTTACAAGGTCAGTGATGCATTTCCCTGGACACTTCAAAGCACAAACAAAATCAGATTTACAAATTGTTTCATTTAATAGGCTCCATGAAGCCAACACAAAGGAATAGCGAGTGAACACCAATACAGAGCACATACTCCAGTTTTGGGGAGTAAATGGTAACATTCCAAAATTATCTTCCACATTGGTAAATTTATATTTCCGAGAGAGTCAGTCCATCTTTACAGTACAAATTAAAAAAAAATTCAACGTTGAGCAGAGATACCTCTAGGAGACCGAGGCGGAACGTGGCAAGCTGCAAACTGCACTTCAAGAACAGCGCCAGTGCTGGCCACCATTTGAGCAGTGTTCACCAGTCTGAAAGGAATTAACTTTTTGGATACTTGACATCTATACCGACATCCTATTTCCATTATAAATCAAAAGTAACATGTTGAGTTATACAGGTCCCCCATTAAGCTGTTACCAAAGTTGCTTTATATGCCCTTTAAGAGGTAGATTATTAACTAAAACAGGGCTTGCCAAAAATATGTAAAGTTTTGATCCCCATACATCTGGAAATAGGGTTGGTTGGCACAGTAACAGCAGAACTGTGACAGATGGTCCCACCAGACCAAGCTGATATTACGAGGCTCATCATACATCAAAGGAAAAAAAGCAACTGTTGGGCAGCCGTGAAATACATCACAACCAATACCCTGCACCCCTGGATTTTTAAAAACAAAGAAAGCTAATACATGGACAGATCCTTGAGGAGCGCATCTTTTGAAAATGCAGCCAGTGAAGCCAGTTGGTCTTGGGTCTTATTCGTGTGCAGCTGAGGAAGAAGTAGGCACACATGAGGACACTGATGCATCGCAACACATTCGAGTAAGGGATAAAACAGCAATTGAATATGAAAGCTAAACAAAGTACGGCTATTAGGTTTAGGAAAGCCACGTGAAGGCTGTGTCATTCTTTGGTTCAAAGCACAAGTAAATGGGTGCAGAACCTCAATTGGAGGTGGACATAAACCCAGGACTATTTTGCCTCAATTAAACTGTGCCACCGAAACAGACTGATTGGTTACCCAACTTGACAAAATTCTTAAAATACTTGGGGCACAAGGCTTGTTCCTTGGTCAATCTGAGATCATTCTCCTCAAGCAGGACATGTGTACTTGATAGCTAAGAGGGGTTTACAGGACAACATCTTGAACAAAGATCTCCAGCCAAATTGCAAATACATACCATAGCCATCATAGTTGTCTCTGTACGAGTTGCCACGGTCTCCATAACCAGAACTTCTGAAAGCACAAGCATTTCATTACATTACAGCTCTTTACAAGTATTCACATGCCTCATTATGTATATAAGAAAAGAATATTACCGTTCTATTTAAACCCCAATTTACATTGACTACAAATACAAAATACAGGCAAATGGCAAAATCAAGATGGTCAAGCTTACCGGTCTCTATTGTATCCTCGACCCCCACTTGAGTAGCCGCCTCCACCACCACCACCATAGCTTCTGTCACCTCCATATCCACGGTCTCCACCACCATAGCTCCTGTCTCCACCACCATAACCACCACCACCTATAAGAGGGGAAGCCATCAATCATCAGAAAAATATAATGTAGAACCTATTACAGTTACTAATCCAAGCTATAAACTAATTAATAAATTAAGTCCTAGGTTTCACTGTGAACAACACTAGTTACTACTACATTTATTTAAAAAAAAAAAAAAAAAACCCTGTGCACTATAGCTCACCACCCAATAACTACCTGTTCACAGAACCGTTACACTACGCCTACTTCTTACCCCTGCCACCTCTGAAATATCCACCTCCTCTTCCTGAGCTGCCACCTCTGTATCCGCCGCCACCACCACCTCCCCCAGAGCGGCCACTTCCTCCTTTTCCAGCCTCGTCCACACGGATTGCCCGGCCATCCACAGACTACAGGCACACACAAAAAAAGATCAGTACACACACTTCAAATTAAAGCTAAATTAATGTAATTTCAGCTAAATAAAACCAAACGAAAAGTCTTACCTTTCCATTCATTCCTTCCATGGCATCCTTTGCATCCTCTGGATTCTCAAATGTAACGAAGCCAAAGCCCCTTGACCTGTTGGTTTCCCTGTTTCTCGCAACATGGACTGCAAGAACAGCAACATTTATTTGTTATTCGCATTTAATTCCCATACATAAACCAATTGAACAACCATGTGATATAGTCTTGGTTAATGAAAATTTAAATTTATAGCAGTATTACTTTTCCCTTAAAATACACTAAAGTAAAGTAAAAGTACTCACCGTTAGTGATGACTCCATATTTGGAAAACGCATCTTCCAAAGACTGTTCGGTTGTGTCAAAGCTCAGACCCCCAACAAAAAGCTTTCCTTCGTCAGCCATGATTTCAAATCTGTATATTTAAAAAAAAAAAAAAAAAAAAAAAAAAAAAAAAAAGTCATTAACAATTAGAACGTACTATTGTAAAGTTGAATTACCTGCGATGGTTAACGCGAATGTAATGAGAAAGTCCTAGCTGAGGCGCTACGTGTAGGCCCGCATTGTCGGCTTAAACAATGCATGGCCCTCGTGTTCGCCTCGCGCCGCTTTTCTAGGCTGGCCTACTCCTCGGGTGCAGGCGGGAACAAAAGCGAACCTACCAGTATACGACGGATATTTCGTCCCAATTAGATATAAACCACAATAAATACAATCCTACATTTTGTAAATAATTTACACGGTCGGTAAAACCGCACCGGTCAGCCAGTGATGTAGTTACAACGAAAATGTACGCAGCTGCTACCGAACGGCTAAGCTAACCACGCCATTTTGTCCCGAATGGAAGCAGCAATTTTGGAGAATAAAGAAATACTTTAAGAGACTACTTTTTAAAAGAGCACGATTCTGAAGGGTTAAACCGACCGCTCCAATAAATAACATTCAAAAACATGAGCAGATATATTTTTTTAAACCGCATACCTAGTTGAGATCGCTGGAGTAAAGAAGATACAAAGAACCCGAGCCTCCTCTTCGGTGCTGAAATTGCGGGAGGAGTGCAGAGTCCCACCTTTTATACTCAAACCAGGGAGGCGGTCCTAAACTACACTGCGCCTCACTACTGAATTCCTGACCGGTTACCACTGATCTTAGATTCAGTCAAAACATGAATAATACACATAGAGATGGATAGACTCAACTTTATTGTCATTACTCTGTACAAACACAATGTATGTAAATGTAGTCAGATATTTATTGATGACTATATAATTGGAACTTGTAGGTGTTCACAAAAAAATGTGCCATGAAACCTTGATCCTCTGCAACAAAGTATAGATGATTTAGCCAGTACAGAAAACATACAATAACCAAAAACCTTGTTTGTATACCTTATATATATATGTATATATTTATGTATATCACAATGTTTTTGTGCAGTAGTAGACTTTAGCATTGTCAGTCAGGTAAAGTAAAGGCCAGCGAACAACTGGTCTGGG
>JAUZSV010415046.1:0-11006 GCA_034780495.1 Parotocinclus cesarpintoi
ACCACTAAAACTAAAGAATATGCATAATATAAACTGGAGAAAATATAAAATGTAGAATCCCTAAGACATCTGTACAGTACTGCACATACTGTATATTCTAGTAAGGAAGATACAAAGTTAATCTTGTTTTACGTATACAATGGCAATAAAGCTCTTACATGCCATTGTATTCTATACCACTATCATTGTATTACTCAGATTTACCCTCAAGATGAAAACCATACCACTGCAATTCTCACCAAAAAAGTGAAAGTAAAGTGAAGATGGCCATATTTTCTTATTCATTATTCTAGTGCCTGCACTGAGAGCTACATGAAATAAATACATGACCCATGGCTTGACAGAGAGCTGTGATTCACAACCAGCACCTCATCTATAGGCTCACCTACCTCCTTCTTTTCAAGACATATCCACAGTTTTGAGATGTGCAAGCATCTGCTCGGTGTTAAGGACCGTACTTTTCTAAGGAGGGTGACGCCAACTGATGAAGATCACAATCCAAACATACCAGACATCCTTTTCTTTTTAAATGTTCTGTGCTAAATAATTAATGATATGCAACCACAGTAAAGAAGACAAAGAAGACTGTAGATAATATGCAGAAGAAATCTCCTTGCAGTTTGACAGAACAGGTATGACAAGCCCATTATGGCGGTTTGAATGATTTCTGTGTTGAACACCCAAAGCATGATCACGACGTTCTTCTTACAAGTGCTGGGCACATTAGGGGTAATAGGCTTCACTAAGCTGCCATGTCTCGGTCTGCTTGTGCTATTGTGATTACTTAATTGTTTTCATTAAGAAGCCCCAAGCCTATTGAGTGTGTGTGTGTGTGTGTGTGTGTGTGTGTGTGTGTGTGTGTGTGTGTGTGAGCGAGAGAGAGAAAATCAGTACGAACTCACAGAGAGCCTGCGGAGTGATGCTGCCTGCATTGTAAATGCTATCTTCACTGAAACCCCTGTGTGGCCAGTCTGGGAAACATATGTGAGAAAGTGAACTCTGCCAAAAGCCTCTTACAGCAAGATTTACCACAGACCACACCTACTACTCTTCCTCATAGTCACACTACTAATGCACTAATGTTTTACACTTGATACTAAGTGCTTTTGATAAATGATTGTAAAGAAAATCTTTGAATGCCTTGTTACTTGGTAAATCAATTTTCAAATAAATAGCAAACAAACAGCCCAACAAAGTACTCAATTTTGTTATGACACTCAACAGTAATGTTAGTTTGTATGCAGCTGTATGACTTAGTTGCATCAAGCTGTTGCAGGACCTGGATGAATTACTCAAACTGGAGTTTTTCCATTGCAAAATGAACAACAAGAAGTATTGTTCCAAACACCCATGCAAGATGACAGGAATGGACACAGTGATGACAGTGGAATTTTACTATATTATGATTACAGCACACAACAATGACTTTCAGCATGATATTTGAGAAGATTTGCTGTATTGCCTAAGAATGAAATAGCACGTCATTGCATTGGAAGGCAGAAACATCAAACAAACCAACCAGGCGATTCTGTGTTTCTTGCACGGCATGGCATGTTGCGCTTCTATACACATTCATCGAGCACTTTCGTAGTAACACCGTACTAATACTGGCAAGGGCCTCCCTTTGCTCTCGAAAACAGCCTTGAGTCATCATGCCATGGATTCCATAAGATGTTGAAAACATTCCTTTAAGATTGTGCTCCCTGTTGGCATGATTGCCTCATGCAATCTCCGTAGATTTTTCCATCTCATGCTGTGAATCATTCTTTCTTCTGGGGGTGTTCTATGGAATGCAGATCTGGTGACTGGGAAGGCCACATGCCATGACATTTTTAGACATTTTTATAATCAGACATGGTTATGTTTTGCCAGTCTTATTGATCATGTGTCTACTGCAGCCTAAGCTTTCTGTTCTTGACTGAGAAAAGTGGAACCCCAACGTATTCAGTGCTTGGGCATCAGGCATCCCTAATGATCCACAAATGCTCATTAGCCTCCTTAATATGTTTTATTTACAAGTAAACTGTTGTTTTATTTTTGTAAACTGTACAAGTTTTTTAAATGTGCAACATTTTAACTGGATCTATTGACATTACATCAAAGCTAAGATCCTAAAGACCAGAACAGTTGCAAAGGTTGAACTGGCCCCACGGAGCAGCACAAATCCGCACATCAGCTCCCAGGCTGAAAGGACAGAAGAGCTGAGCGAATAAAGATTATTTTTGATGACAAGATCCCAGCTGCACTTGTTAACTTGCAAAACTGCAGACAGGGGAAATATATAAGCATTTGTTTGGCTGTTTAGCATTTACTGATGCTAACAGCTGAAGCAGTATATTATATGAGTCTAGAAAGTTATTGGTGCGTCTTGCTGCAAGATCTACAATAACGGTAATGCAATTTGCTTGTTAGCTAAATATCTTGCAAGACAAAATTAGTTATAGTTATGCCACCTGCACTATAAAAGCAACAAATCTATAACAGGGCACATACACTCACACACCTATAAAATACAGTTTACATTTTAATATGCAATTAAATAAACTAACAAACAAACAAATACACAGATACCTTACACAGTATACAATCCAAATACATGTGTACCATATGATCTGCCTAACTTTGTACTACGTAGCTCCACAACCTGCAAACCCAGACAGTTTTAAAAAGCACCAAACCAGCTTCATAAGTACAGAGTAAAGGATTGACATTCACTGGCACACATGATATTTTCAAATTATATTTTTTGTCAAGCTACTCTGTCCTGTTAGTCATGTCACAGATTATAACAGACAAGTTGCCAAGGAGGTCTAAAGTTATTTCTTCTCGTTATTATTAAATATTAAATAAATATTGTCACAATAACTAGCTGTCAATGTGAAAGCCAGAATAAAAGCTAATTAACACAATTTCCAGAAAAGAAACAATTGAGTTATTCTTTCTCACCAGGCTTGCATTTGCCTGTCTTGAGTTGACAGCTTAAAAAATCCAAAGTCAGAACGCAAATGCAAAGCGGGCGTGAAAAAGTAAGTTAATTTTAGACATCTGGCTGCTGTTAGCTAGCATGCTAACCCCAGGTAACTTGCCACCTACTGGGCTTCTATGAGTGAAATATGGCAGTTCAGAGCTCGCAATGACTCAATAAACATAAAGGAATAGGAAGGTAAATGATCTTATACGACTGATTGATGCACACTTTATACATTTATGTTTTCATGTGTGATATTTCTATTTATTATTCCTTTTTAGTTTAAGGGGGCAAAAGTGAAATGAAACAAAAACAGCCTAAAACAATCTTATTTTGAATTTTATTTTGGCTTAAATTATGAAATCCGTTTGTTTCCCAGTAGTGACATTCGATCAGTCAGCCTTTAGCGACAAAAGCACCAAATTTATTTAAAAGGTGCTAGAATGTATTGAAATAGCCTAAACATGTTTTCACCTTCTGAGTGTGGCATGGCCTATGAACAAAATTGTGTTAAGCATTTAATGTTTCTCAAAACAACTGGCAACATTTAAGCAGACCCAATATGGCTAGGGTCTGGATAATGCTCTGATTATACTACCTGGTGTTTACTGTTCTACCAGTTATGTTCTGATTAACATTTTAACAAAAGGAACATTATACTTAGAAATACATGACGCATGAAATATCTAAAATAAGTAATCTGAGTAAAATAACTGCCTACTAACAGGCTGTAATGACGTAAGGCTTTGTGACTCTGTCATGGCTACACTCTTTCTTTCGCATCCCAGGCATATATAATGAGAGACTGTGTAAGAAACACTGCCCGTTTTCTTAGACTTTTTAGGAAGTCGCCTGGCTCCGTCTCATTATGAGTAAGATTAGATTTGGTGGGTTTGCTGTGAGGCGGCTTGTGTTTGCGCGCAAGCATATGTGTGTAAGAATGTGTACATGCTACAACGTCCGCTATGTACTCCATATGCCGAATTTCAATGCGGACCACAGGAAAGAGAGAAAACCTCCACTGATTTAAACCAGCAACCAGACCCACTTTGATTGGCTGGGAGGTCATCTTTGCCCTTCAGCTACACATGAGGCAAATCACACACTATGACAGTGAGCAGATTATTTTATGGAGCAGAAAGAGCTAAGAAAACACAGGAGGGGGAACTGGGGGCACCGTGACACCCTCCATTTGCAGCGTTCTGAGCCAGTGTCCTATTGGTACAGCCTGCAGATTCTTTCAACACCTCTGAGGTATGGTTCAAAACTGCTTTCCCACTGCTGCCTCATTGTCCAGACCTCGTCACTCCATCAATCACTCTGTCAGTCTGTCCACACTCTGCTGAAACACACAGGCTTTCTCTCTCTCGCTCCAAAGGATGAGTAATTCATACTGGATGGAGACCTGAGAGGTGGAGCTGCCAATACAAACAGCAGCAAGAAATTTTCACTAGAAATTGAATTAATTTCCACAAACACTGGACTTTCCAAACAGGCTTGGTGATATGGGAGAAAATATGACACCACAGCACATAAAGACACAAATTGCATCACCTGAAAACATGCGTCACAACATTATAGCTGGCTATATAATTAAATGCAATTTGGGGTTTTGGTGGCATACTGGTCCAGCAAATGAAGTTTGAGCCCTCTCTCTCTAGTCTGGCAGCGTGAAGTCTTGAATGTTCTTTTCATGTCCTCATCTAAATTCAAGTTTCCTCCCACATCCCAAAAACATGCCGGTAGTTTGACTAATCACTTTATACAACCCTTTGTTGGTAATGAGTGTAAATAAATGATTCAGTTGCCACTAGGAGCAAAAGATATGGTCAAATGCACAGCTAAGCACCACTTAACAACAATCCGATTAACGTCTATTCACTTTAACGAACAGGGTCTTAACAGTTATAATAAATATCAGTCATTTAGCTATAGATGTTGTGACTTTAAATGGCTGGTCACCACGACAGCCAATCAATGCTGCGGATCCACGCCAGGGGTTTGTATAACAGTTGTATAACAGTTTGTATAACAGATGTCAGTTCTGCTTATTTTAAGCGATTTTAGGCATAAGTGATTTTAGGCATATTTTTTTTATAAAGTCGCTTACAAATATTGGTAGTTGCAGGGTGCAGGTTTTTGGGATTTGTATATAAAATGTAGTTGCTTATTTGGGCTACCACCTTGATCCTGTCTGAACCAAATTCCTAAATATCTAAATATATAAAGCAAATACATAATAAGTTTTTTTTATTAACTGATCAAGTTGGCACTCTCTCATATTGTAGCAGGTTGCCTGTTTTGGGATTTCTTTATTTTGGGCTCATGTCCACAGACAGGGGCAACACTGATTCATGTATGTGCATTTGTATGTGTGTGTTACTAACTAACCTACTGGTATGTTTGCTCTTTACCTAGTGTTTGGACTAAAGAGTGGTCTATCTTGGTTATGTTGTAAGTTTTTTCGTGAAATTGACTTACAAATGTGTGAATTTCTGCTGCTAATTTAGAAGCTGCCTAGAACCAAACTTTAAATGTTTTTTTGTACGTGTCCCATTTTAAGTAGGTCTCCTTTGTGTGCTCTCACGCCACCAATCCAATATTATCTCTCAGCTAAAATTCTATAAACTGGTTCACATCCACTTAGAGTCTCTGTTCCATCTGGCTGATCTTTTGTGTTGTCGCAATTCTGCATATCATTGCATTTTTGGTTTTCGTCAAACAAAACTATCAAGTTGTTTCAATAACTCAGCCATCATTTGGGGTTTCTCTAGTGCATTTATGTGTTGCTTGCACAAAGTTTGTGAAAATCCACTTTATATTTAAATTACAGCAGGCAAAACAGACTATGTGACTGTGGTAATGTCTGATTAAAGTTCAATTTGGTCAGAAGAACTTAATGCGGTCATTACATGGCACATACCTGTATAATGATAATTTTAGAAAAAAACTATGTAGTGCTCCAGTGGCAAAGCAATCTAAGATACTAGCTCATCAGAACAGCAAGTCTCAGTGATGCATTCTGGCAGCTTGGGAATCACACCCTTGCTGTCATAATTCAGTCTTCCTTGCCAGTGTGGTGCTGATACAACGGCAGTTTCAGATTGCCACAAGTGGATACATGAAATAGAACTGATTGTACCATCTTGGTAGTGTCCTCAGGTGCTAGGGTTGTCTCTAGGTGTGTGGGAGTGTGAGGATTTATAACCTATCCCTTTAGATATTCATTGCCAAAGGGCTGCTGCTAAGTATGGTGTCTCTTCTTAGGTGACCTATGTGCTATTGACCTTTGTGTGAGGTCAGCACGGCCCTGTCGGGTTTGTGGAGGCTGTTAAATAAACTAGAGGTGCCGGCAGCAATGGCCAATGTCCACTTATCAGAGGAATAAGCCCTGGAAAGATCTGAAAGATCTTTCTGAAAAGTACTGTAGGATTCCTTCCCCTGATCAAGATGTATATTCTGGTTTTAAAGCCACCTAGGCTGTATTTAGCTACAGTGCTTTGCCAAAGTCTTAGAAACCCATTAGATTATATATACCATTGTATTATTAGAATACAACCAAAACAATATAGGAAATTCGTATGCAGTATTAAAAAACTGAAAGAAAACCCAAAAACAAGCATCTATGAGCAAACATGACAAGTATGCAGACCTCCCCTTACATTTGAGCAATAGGAGTGTTGACCCTTCTACTGTCCAAAGAAGCTAGATCAGGATAGGGTTTTTTTGGAGAGGTAGCTGCCTAAACACAAAATATGCAAAAATACAGTATATGCTAAAGCTAACAAATATAAGAATGAAGATCAGTGAAAAAGTATTATGGACTGGCAAGTTTGAAATTGCATTGACTGCTGACAATATGTTATTTATGGTACCATTGCTAAAACAACAAATCTAATGGACTTTTTTATAGTACTTTACATATTTTCCTAATGTACTTAGGCTTAAGTTGTCATCCCTGTCAATCAGCTTTGGAACTGCAGACTCTCAAAGTAATGTATAGTGCAATAAGCTAAAAGCTGTCAAGCTAGCTGATGGATGCCCCGGAAAGACTGGTGCAGCACTATGTGGAGCAACGTCCCCAGTAGATGTGACTTTGGTAAATGATGGCAATCGTACATAAAGCCTTAGTCATTCGTTTTCTTCCTGACACATTGAAAGGGCAGCCTGGTGGGAGAACATTGTGACCTAGCTCTAACAATTACCCCTAAATTCCCTTATTTTTGCTTAGCAAGGAAGAGGTGTGATAAAATAAAAAATAACTGGAAAGATTCTAGTAGATTCTATCAGTTTCTGAATTAAGAACAAACTACTCAGTTTGACAATGCCAGAAAGGGTATTATGAACAAAAAGATATGCATCAACTTTCAGTCCCATACCCCGTTTTCCTTCCTTCACTGAAAATGTGTCAATGTGTTTACATTTCAGGCAGCTACAAGGCTATGCCTGTGATGGTGATGGTGGCGCCTTGTTCCCTGCCTCTAGGGCACAGAGACATCTCCTGCTTTATTTCATTTGTTCTCCATAGTTTCTCTGTTGTCTCAACAGATAGTGAAATCTGGACTCACTTAGTGAAAATGGAATGCGGATCGGAGTTTAGTGTGGCATAAAGAGCCATACAAATCCTACATGCAAGGACTGGAGGCATTCGGAAATCAATAGTACAGATAAGCACTTTGAATCAGAGTAAAAGCCTTGGGTAGACTCTCATCAGTACTGAAATACACAGTACTCAGCAGTACTGAGGTAACCATAGTCCATTGCCATAAATGCTATCGGTGCTGAGGGATGTTTAAAAGTCCTGGGTTGAAAATGTCCCACAGCCCTGCTGAAGAGAGCAAGCCCGCAGAAATGACTAGCTTTCAATTAGAATGTTAGAGTGTTTCAATTAGAGTGTTACCACACGCGAGTTCAGCAGTTGTCTGACTCACACAAAGTGAGTGATGGGCAAAAAGTGCTTGTTTCTCTTTGGCAGAGGTCCTTGTATTAGCTGGGCGCTGTGGATTTATCTGCATCGTCAAATAGTGATTAAATCTAATCATCAATCAGTTTATCCTGTGAAGAAATAAGTCGGACTCACGAACCTGCTTTGATGCCGGCACTCTTTACTTGCTGAAACTTGGCTGTTATTGCACTTTTCCATGCTGTCCACACTAGTAGTCAAGGTAACAGCTGTGTAAGGCGCAGCTGCATGATGGAACACCCATGAACACATTGTGTTACCTGTTTCGTTTGTTGTTTGATGTGCACAAGATAACACCCAGCTGCTTAATTTAAGGTTAGACACTGGACTGTTGCACAGTTAATAAGCTCTGGATTCCAAACTATGCAAGAATGCTTGGAAAATTTACTTCCATTAAAACGCAAATGTACAAACCTGTGCTCATATCAACTATTGCAATTTTACCATGAATGGTTTTATATTTGTTTACGTTTTAACGTTTAAATTTCAACCAATGCAAAGCAATGAGCATTTTCTTGTATACATGCATAAAATAAAACTTTTGGGTCCTGCAATTTAAACAGATTTCATAAAAATATAAATAACAGCTATCTAGTCTATACAATGAAAATCACAGTGAAACTATGATTGTTGTGCTAAAATATCAAATACTGTAGATCAAACTGTTTTTAAAGAGCTGTTGCCTCCCTCTGGCAAGGCTGATGCTCTGTTAACATGTTCGGCTTATAAAATGCATTACATATATATTGTGCTTATGAAGAGCTCAGATCTCTCCAGTTTCCAGTATAGAGTGGAAGGTATGCAATGTATGACCTATGACAGCACCCTCATGTGCTTAAAAATGAAATTGCATTAGATGTGATAAAATGAACGCACATATCTCCACAATGCACATTAAGCCCCTACTGTTAACCCAATGAATACAATATTAGTGAAACCTAACAGGTCCAGTCATATAGTGCCTGTCTCTGGTCACTCTCTGTGTTGAGTGTGCCATTTTTTCCCCATGTCAACATGTACCTACTCACAGTATCCCAAAAAACATGACAGCGGATGGACTGGCTACTCTGTGTTGTCTGAAGTGTGAGTATATGGATGAATGAATAATGTCCAGGATAGGCCTCAGACTAGCAGAGTCTCTGATCAGGAGGTATCGGTTACAGAAGAGGCATTGAAAGTAGACTACAAAATGCTTGTTCACTTCCTTTGATTTAAATAGGCTTCCAGCAATTATACGCTATCCTGTGACTCCAGCACTTGATGCGTTTGAGACTGAATGCTCTAAATTAACTCGTGCTACTGGGGTTTCTTCAAGCTGCAACTTTATACCTGATAAGAATCGAGACACTCATCCGCCCCAGGTCCACAGCAGCTTGCCCCTACACTGTACTGTTTATATGTCCAGGCTCTATGTGAATGCTCATGCTACTAATTGTGGCCCCGAGCAGATGATAACAGTCAACTGTGACCTGGTTCCAGTTATCTAAGCTCAGCAGTACTGAGTAGACTGAAAAAAGCCTGAGAAGACTGTATTTAACAGAACTGCCTACATCAGGCAGCATGAAAAATGCTTCATCTAAACTAGCACACCATATTTTATCTCGGCAAATTCATATGGTGTGACTTTCATAGCATTCTCAAATGATTAAAAAAAAACAACCAAAAAAACAAGTCTTTCAACAATTGCTGGTCTTTCAGATGAGACACTGTGTGATGGGTGTAATGAAATACAATTAACATCTGAATAAAGTGACAGATTGCATGGGCTCTCGAGTCAACATGACATTTGTGCAAGCCAAATGGGCACTGTGTTATCACAAAGCCTGTGTTGCAACATAACCACAATACAAGATAAATCAAAATATTGTAATTTTTCTGATTGTGCCCGTAAGCATGACTGGCTGCTTCTCTGTATTCGGCTTGCAGATTCTCAGAGGAGTTTGATTGCTCGCAACAGAAAGTCCTGCGTGGAGAAGTTCAGGCTCCAAACTCTCACTGGTGCTTGCCTCCTAACTTGAACTGACAAGCACCTACAGCAATTAAGATGCACTGCACGGTTTCATCTTTGATTCAGACCAGTTGTCTTAAAAGTTCCCTTATGCCAAACAATATTTAAGTAATGAGAAACTGAAAGAAAGCTGGTCTGCTGGTCTGGCTAATTTATCTGCTGCTCAGGTGGTCCCTGAGGAGCAAATAGCTGTATACAGAGTGAATTGGGGAGGTTCTCCACAGTTTAGAACCAGTCCTCCATCTGGCTTTGGTCAGTTTCATACTTATTTAATCAGCATGCTTGGTTTAAAATTTTTCAATATCGCAAAGGGAAACATGGGAATCCTGCTGAGGGCTAAGTTGTGGTACGCCCAGGCCTCAAGCTTTGAGAATTAGATGCAGAAAGAAAGCTTTAGAGTAGGAGTAAGATATAGGCATTAAAAGAAAGAAGAGGGGAAAATGGTGGATGCATTATATGGATTTGTGTAAGGAAATACATGATTACTATGAACTAATATTTTATGTCCAGCAGCTCATAAATCTGCCATGCATTGTAGGAAAACGCTAAGAAATGCTTAAAAGCTACTTATAATAGAGAGAAAAAGACAAGGAGAGAGCAAGGCAACCACAAATATGCATGCAATAATAATCAGACCAAATAAGTCCTTTGTTTCCAAGTATCGTTCGTGTGGAAATGGGGTCTGTATGACATTAAGCACATTTGTTTAATTGAGCAGCACGTTGCTGTTACATTTTAACACTATTTTCCATGCTTAGTGCTGCTCTTGGGGCCATGCTTTAAGCTTACATAGGGAGCCCACACATTCTTTGGCAGCAATGAGACAAACAAAAACAATTTGAGATGGCAAGCAGCAACTATAGTTCAGTGAAATTCAGAATTGTCATGTTGATTAGCTTTCTGAATCTCACATCCCGTTCCATATAAATCTGTCAAAACGAGCTAACCAGATAAGGCCATTGTATATACATAAGGTCTCCTACACTGATCAGCCATAACACTGAAACCAGCTGCCTAATATAGTGTAGGTCCCACTTATGCTGCCAAGGCTCGAAGCCCTTCAGGCA
>JAUZSV010415145.1:0-11005 GCA_034780495.1 Parotocinclus cesarpintoi
ATGTTAGCAGGGAGATAAAGAAGAGTCGACGTATGGGCACATTTCTCCTTTAAGGTCGTGAAATAATTAACCTGTGAATACTAAATGTAGTTATAAATCCTCTTTTGTTAATATATTGTTTTTTAATATATGTAATTTATTATAAACAATGTATTTATTTCTCAGGCATAGCAAACCTAATTATAATCAATATTTTATTGTTCTGCTCAATATGTAAGGTCAGATCAATAAAGATGTTTGTTCAAAGATATTGGTGTTTTAAACATTAATAATATTCCATAATTGGTTAATAAATGTTTAATTTCGTATAAGTTTATATAATGACTTTAATAATTCAAGGAAACTGAAGAAAAATTATTCCCATTTCACACCCTTTATATTTTAGTCGACTGAATTGACTGTGGATTTAGTCGACTATATTCTTATGGTAATTAGTCGACTAAAACTAGACTAAAAACAATTCAGATAACTAAATGATGACTAAAACGAAATGACATTTTAATCACAAGACTGAGACTGAAACTAAATCAAAATTTAGAATCAAAAGCGTGTCCAGGTTCCACTGATGTTTTTTTCAGGGGAAATAAGCGGAGCGTTCTATCTAAGATCCAGCACACACTGAACACAAAGGTTTTATTGTTGAAGCATGACTCATGCCGTTTCCACTGGCTCTTCGGCAATCGCTCCTGCTTTTCGGGTCCAAGAATAATTTCAAAACTACACATGGAGGGGAAAAAAAAGTTTGGGAAGGCAAATGAAAGTCTCGAGATTTTCGTAGAACATGTTTGCATAAAGTAATTGGTTTCCTCTCGTTAATTAGGGCATATGAACAGGGCCAAAGGTGACCTCGTCTGAATGGTTTGTCAGATCATACGAAGGGGCGTTCTAATTAGCAGATCTGGCAACTCCAACCACTTGTCACCAACAGGCGTGTTCTCCAAAAATAATTGTTACCAGGTCACGTTGTGAAACTGAATGGCTTTTTTGTGTAAAAAAAAAAAACCCTCCGCCCGAAGGCAACGTTAAGACAGGTTCCTCAGGATCTCGGTGGATTTGGCATCCATGGCCGAGCAGCCTCAAACAAGCCATGGCAATCCCCTAAATTGTTCCCCGAAACGTTCCTCTGAAGAGTTCCAGCTCTGATTCGTCCTCCACAAGCGATCTGGTGTTGCTTGGTCCCTCATGAGAGCTCCAAAGCTGTCAAATCAAAATATTCAAAGATCCAGAACTGTTCAGACCCACTGGAATTCTCTTTCTTTTCTTTCTTTTTTTTTCTTTCTTTTTGCCTCAGGGACGTTCAGCATTGGAACGCGTCGAAGCTCCCAGGATCGCCCAGGATCACACTCGCATTTTCATGTTCTGATCTGTTATTATAACTCCACCCGATTTTCGATCGGTATCTCCTCCTACAGGTTTCGACATATCGACACCGGATGGACGGCGAAACGTCCCGGATGTTCGGGAGAAGTGAGATTGTTCACAGCTAAGGAAAATATGGTTTCGTTCGCCCGCTACGATCGTTTTTCTGCAAAATATTTCCAATTGACTTAACATTGCGGAAAAATTTGCTACACGAAAAAATTTGCTTACGAATTTTGGAGCTACACGTACGAAAATTGGACAGCCAGGACCTGGATATGATGTCATCGGTCAGGTTAAGTTACAGAGTGATCGCACTGTGTGTTCACTTTTTATCACCCTTCAAACATCACCCCATTCATTTTATATGGCCCCACTGTAGGGGAAAGATCAAAGAAGGATCAAAGCCGACCAGAATCAATCAGGTCTCAGACACGTACCTGTTATCGGACCTGCACCTTTCCAGAGCTTTAAGGGTCTCAGTCCTGCGCTCATTCACAACAATTCTTTTCTTTCTTTGTTTTTTTTTTTGCCTCAGGGACGTTCAGCGCTGGAACGCCCCGAAGCGCCACGCCCAAAAAATGTTTTGAAGGTTCAGAGCCGTGCAAAACCTGAGCTCCATCCAAGACACGCTGGAGGCCAGGACCTTTTTATCCAGCATCAGCACCGTGGCACTCCAGTGGCCCACATCAGCACCCACAGAGACCTTGGGTCCCACTCCGAAATAAATCAAAGAGGAGTCTTTAGCGCCCCTAGTGGAATTCCTTTCTTGGTATAATAAGCAACCAGTTTGGAGTAACGAAGCTGTGGAGATGTTCAGATCTTCTCTCCCGCTTTCTTCCACTTTGCAAAATAAAATTATTCGCTGAACCTAAAAGAGAGATAAGTCATTCTGAGTCAATATGAAATGATTCACTGAACCATCATAAGAGATAAGTGAATCTGAGTCAAAATAAAATGATTCACTGAACCTTAATGAGTCCAAACAAAATGATTCACTGAACCTGAATTAAAGATAAGTGAATCTAAGTCTAAATGAAATGATTCACTGATCCTTAATGAGTCAGAATTAAATGATTTGCTGAACCTAAACCAGATATAAGTGAATCTGAGTCAAAATAAAATGATTCACTGAACCTAAAACAGAGTTAAGTGATTCTGAGTCCAAATAAAATGATTCACTGAACCTTAATGAGTCAGAATAAAATGATTCACTAAACGTAAATCAAAGATAAGTCAATCTGAGTCAAAATGAAATGATTCGCTGATCCTTAATGAGTCAGAATTAAATGATTCGCTGAACCTAAACCAGAGATAAGTGAATCTGAGTCAAAATGAAATGATTTGCTGAACCTAAACTAAATGACCTAAGTGATTCTGAGTCAAAATGAAATGATTTGCTAAACCTTAATGAGTCAAAATTAAATGATTCACTGAACCTAAAGGGGGCAGCAGAAGCTTGGTACACTTACTTACGCATGCAATCATCTAGGGATGATCATCAGAGGATGCGCAGCATGCCGAACCTTGAGGCCGACAGGCTACAACTGGGAGACCCAGTGTTAAAATAGTGGTCCGTATTCAGGCCATCCGGACCTTGCCGTTGGAGGTCTCAGGTTCTGAGTTCTTCAGGTTCCTCCTGTGCTGTTTGGTTCCTCAGGGAGGATTGGGGAGCTCTTTGGTTCCTCAGGGAGGATTAGGGAGTTCTTTGGTTCCTCAGGGAGGATTGGGGAGTTCTTTGGTTTCTCAGGGAGGATTGGGGAGTTTTTTGGTTCCTCAGGGAGGATTGGAGAGCTCTTTGGTTCCTCAGGGAGGATTGGGGAGTTCTTTGGTTCCTCAGGAAGGATTGGGGAGTTATTTGGTTCCTCAGGGAGGATTGTGGAGATCTTTGGTTCCTCAGGAGAAATCCATTCATTTATTTTCCTCAGAGGAACTCGATGATAATAAGATAATAGGTTGTGGTTTGAGAAACGGCAGTGATGAAGTCATTAGCCAGCAGAACGTTGGCTCTTCAGTGGCTCTTCATGACCCCCTGTTGTTCGCTTCCTCCTTTAGCAGGATGTCAAGTTGTTTCCTGTGATTTACGACGTTAATCTGGAGCGATTAGCCTCAGGGGATTAGCTTCAATTAGAGATCAACCCGGCATAAAACAAACCGATGACCTGTAGCTCCGTGCCTAATGATTTAGAGTGACTGAGATGAAGAAGAAGGCAGGTGATGGATGAACCTCGGGAGAAACCTACCCGAATTTGATGATGTCGCAGTAGCTAAAGCGTACTAGCAAAAAAAAAAGTGGGGGATTTTAAACCGATTAGTTAAAAGAAAAATATAAAAGTGAATCTACGTCAGGGCTAAATGATTTATTGATTCAACTGACTGACTCTAAGAGATGAGTGAATCTGAGTCAGGGCTAAATGATTCACTGATTCAATTGACTGACTCTATAAGATATGAGTTAATCTGAGACAGGGCTAAATGATTCAGTGATTCAATTGACTGACTCTATAAGATCTGAGTGAATCTGAGTCAGAGCTAAATGATTCACTGATTCAAATACGTTGATTTCATTGAATGATTAACTTCCTTAAACACTGGCCCTGAAGGAGAAACAATTAAATCTGAGTCAAGAGCAAATGACTCACTGATACTTATAAGCGATTCTGAGTCAAGAACAAATGACTCACTGATGCTCAATGACATAATTGAATCTGAGTCAAGTGTAAATGACACACTGATGCTTAATGACAACTGAATCTGAGTCAAGCGTAAATTAATCAGATACTTATAAATGATTCTGAGTCAAGAACAAATGACTCACTGATGCTTAATGACATAATTGAATTTGAGTCAAGCTTAAATGAATCAGATACTTAAGTGATTCTGAGTGAAGAACAAATGACTCACTGATGCTTAAAGACATAATTGAATCTAAGTCAAACGTAAATGACTCGCTGACCATTAATAAGTGATTCTGAGTCAAGAACAAATGACTCACTCACCCATAATGAGAAATAAGTGAAGCCGAGTCAAAATGTAATGATTATCTGAACCTAAATGAGAGATAAGTGAATCTGAGTCAAAATGAAATGATTCATTGAACCTAAATGAGATTTAAGTGAATCTGAGTCAAAATTAAATGATTAATTGAACCTAAATCACAGATAAGTTTATCTGAGTCAAAATGAAATGATTCAATGAACCTTAATAAGTCAAAATGAAATGATTTGCTGAACCTAAACCAAATCACCTAAGTGATTCTGAGTCAAAATGAAATGATTCACTGAACCATCATGAGAGATAAGTGAATCTGAGTTCAAATGAAATGATTCACAGAACCTTAATGAGTCAAAATAAGATGATTCACTGAACCTAAACCTGAGATAAGTGAATCTGAGTCCAAATGAAATGATTCACTGAACCTAAACCAAATCACCTAAGTGATTCTGAGTCAAAATGAAATGATTTACTGAACCTAAATCAGAGAAAAGTGATTTTGAGTCAAAATGAAATGATTCACTGAACCTTAATGAGTCAAAATGAAATGATTCGCTGAACCTAAACCAGAGATAAGTGATTCTGAGTCAATATGAAATGATTCACTCAACCTAAACTAAATCACCTAAGTGATTCTGAGTCAAAATGAAATGATTCACTGAACCATCATGGGAGATAAGTGAATCTGAGTCAAAATGAAATGATTCACTGAACCTTAATGAGAGATACGTGATTCTGAGTCAAAATGAAATGATTCACTGACCCTTAATGAGAGATAAGTGAATGAGTCAAGAGAAAATGACTCTTTGATTCAAATCTGGTAACGATGGGCCGGCAGTAAAAGTGTATCCTGTCCAGTTAAAGGGTTCCTCTTCTGTCCATCCGTAGGGTTATATAGTTTTGGTGAGGTTGGGCGGGGGTGAAGATACGCCCCTTTGGGGGGGTTACTAGCATTTAGGGTGGAGGTCCCGGCCTTAATGTTTCTGACGGGGTTTAACGCTGAGCTGAAGCCGACCAGCCCTGGCCGGCGTCCCTGTAAATCTGACTATTATTGAAAACGAGGGACTTCTAGCTGCTCTGCCGCCGGTGCGAACGCCGAATTAGCTTTCACTCTCCCGTGGAGAAGGAGCCGGCGGCTGGAAATTGGATGGAACTAAATTGGAAGTAAATTGGCTAATAAAAAAACCTGGCAAGCGTTTAGTGGGTCGGGCCGGTCAGGACAGAACCGTCGGTAAATCCTCCGAGGCCACGGGCACAGCGTGGCACCAAATCAGAACAACAAACACGGAGGAACGGGAGTCGGCGAAAAGAAACAATAACGATAAATAAAGGCCGACGGCGTCGCTACACGCCTTCGTAATGAAACGAATAATATATTAGCAGATTATCGGAGCGACATGGCGCCTCCCAGCTTCATTAGCAGGTCATGCTATTTACTGCGCGCGCACACACACACACACACACACACACACGCACAGGTTTTCTGCCTCAGAGCCTAATGTCGCCTAATGTTGGAGCTAGTGCTGATTGTACAGTCTGTCAGCAGCAGGTCTCACACACACACACACACACACACATACACTCACACACACACACACCCCAGAGTGTACTCACCAGAGTGAAATCTTCCAGGCTGTTGGATTTGCGATGCGCTGCCTACAAAAAGACAGAAACACAAAAACGTTCCAGTTTAATGAACCAGTTATTTGATTCGGCACCAACGGATCACCCTAATGGGGCCTTAATAGGAACCTTTCCAAGTAACCAAGGGTTTTAACGTGCATTAACCATTTCAAGAACCTTTTCAGGAACTATTATGTACTCAACATTTTTGCCTGCTAGAGGAAACACTTGGAAAAAACACAAATGGTGGTTCCATTTTAGAAAGCTTTTTTAGAAATCACATCATTTAGAGCATGAGGATCTCTATGAGTGGAACTATATTTTCAGGAACCTTGTCTGTAACTAAAGGAGAACGATTTTAATAAGGGATCAGTTGAGGAGCTCAGTTTTTTCCTCCCTACTGGAGGAATTGGGACTTTTTTAGAACTCAAGGAACCTTTGTAAGCAACTTAAGGCCTGTGTTGTCCTGAAGAACTGTTTCGGGACTCAGGAACCTTGTCAGGAACTCTGAAGCTGTAGAAAACTCCTGAACAAATCCCAAATCGCTTCAGAAACTTTTTTATAACCTTTATAAGCAACCAAGAACTCATAGCATGTGACGTCCTAAAGGAACAATGGGCAACGATATTTTCAGGAACCTTTTCAGGAACTAAAGGATCTCTCGATGAGCAGGAGAGTGAAGGAACTCAGGCATGTCTTTCTGAACTCCGATTCCACCTGAAATCTTTTCACTCAAAATTACTTTTTTAGAAATCACATCATCTAGAGCATGAGAATCTCTACGAAATGGAACTATATTTTTAGAAACCTTGTCGGGAACTAAAGGAGCCGATTTCAACAAGGGATCAGGTGAGGAACTCTGTAGGAATCAGGACTGTTCCTGAAATCAAGGAACCTTTATAGGCAACTTAAGGCCTGTGTTGTCCAGAAGAACCATTTTGGGCCCAGGGAACTCTGGAACTGTAGAAAACTCCCGAACAAATCCCAAATCGCTTCAGAAACCTTTTTCATAACCTTTATAAGCAACCAAGAACTCGTCGTCCTACACAACGTGTCATCCTAAAGGAACAATCAGGAACCTTTTCAGGAACTAAAGGATCTCTCGATGAGCAGGAGAGTGGAGGAACTCAGCCTGTCTTTCTGAACTCCCATTCCACCTGAAATCTTTTAAGGACTTTTTTCACTTCAAATATCTCACAAATTATGGTTCCATTTCAGGAACCTTTTTACAAATCAATGCACCAACATTTCCATGATCCTTTCCGGAAAATGGGCACGATGTACGAGAGATCTCAGATTCCAGTTCCACTACGGGAACCTTTTCAGGAACCCCTGACGTAAGTGGTAGAGTTTCTTCCAGGAAAATGGCCCGTACTTTGTGTTTGAGCTACCTGCAGCTGAATTAGTTCCACCCCACTGTTCCAGCGTGCCACGTTTAGTAAGATGGATGGCTGCAGCACAGAGCTCGCTCTCCAAACATCCATCCATCAATGTCTATCTCAGGTCTCCTAATTCAACCAACCTCTCTATATTAGCTTTCAAACAAATGTCCCGTGGACGTTCTGACAACGATACCAACACCGTCACCAACGTTACTTTGCCTTTTCCGTGACCAATGAGAACGTGTAGGTCACGGACCAGCCTGGCTGGAAACTTCAACCCAGAATCTACCCAGAAGGCATCGCTTTCTGGAGCAGCACATTTAGCCATCCTCAAGTACAGAAATCCACCTAAACATCTGAGGAACCACAAGGTTCTATTCTTAGGCCGCGTATGTTTAATATTGGAGGTAAAAGGTTGGTCACATACAATTCCTTCCCTTATACGTAGAACATGCCTCCCATGCCTTAATTCCAAGTTTTGATCCATTTTTTGGTCCATTCCCAAAGGGCCACCTCACAAATTTGACCAAGGTGGCTTCTGACATCCAGTCTGGCCAGTTCTTCTGGCACATAACGACATCCAGAATGACCATCCTGACCATGTTGACCAAGCTGGCATCTGGCATGACCGGTTGGCTCAAGGTAGCATCCATTGTGAGAGCCTTGCCCAAGTTGGCATCCAGCAAGACTGGCTTGAATCTGGTGGCATCCAGTTTGACCATGACCATTCTGACTAAGCTGACGTCCGACTTCACCAACTTGACCAAGATGGCACCCAGAATAACTGGCTTGACTCTGGTGGCATCCAGCACTGCCAGTTTGACCATGACCATCCTGACCAAGCTGACGTTCGACTTGACCAACTTGACCCAGGTGACGTCCAGCATGACCAGTTTGACCATGACCATCCTGACCAAGCTGATGTCCGACTTGACCAACTTGACCAAGATGGCACCCAGCATGACTGGTTTGACTCTGGTGGCATCCAGCATGACCAGTTTGACCATGACCATCCTGACCAAGCTGATGTCCGACTTGACCAGCTTGACCAAGATGGCACCCAGCATGACTGGTTTTACTCTGGTGGCATCCAGCATGACCAGTTTGACCATGACCATCCTGACCAAGCTGACGTCCGACATGACCAACTTAACCAAATGGCACCCAGCATGACTGGCTTGACTCTGGTGGCATCTAGCACTACCAGTTTGACCATGACCATCCTGACCAAGCTGACGTCCGACATGACCAACTTGACCAAGATGGCACCCAGCATGACTGACTTGACTCTGGTGGCATCCAGTTTGACCATGACCATCCTGACTAAGCTGACATCCATCCTGAGCAATTAGACCCAGTTGACATCCAGTATGAATGACTTAACTCTGGTGGCATCCAGTATGACCATCCTGACCAAGCTGATGTCCGACTTGACCAACTTGACCAAGGTGGCACCCAGCATGCCTGGCTTGACTCTGGTGGCATCCAGCATGACCAGTTTGACCATGACCACCCTGACCAACTTTACCCAGGTGACATCCATCGTGACCAACTTAACCCAGGTGCCACCCAGATCGGCCAGTTTGACCAAGGTGACTTCGGTCATGTCTAGCTTGACCAAGCTGGCCTCCAACATGACCACCCTCATATCACGGACACTTCCAACAAGACCAGCTTAATCAGTCTGAAAACCAGCACGAACATCTTGAGTCATCCAGCATGACCCTGTTGACCAAAACAATTCCACCATGACCGACTGGACCAGAGTGACATCCGGCAAGAGCACCGCAACATCTAGCATGACCGTCCTGACCGCAGTTTGAGCAAGCTGAAGATCCAGGATCTCCTGATAACCACCATAACCAGCTAGACCAGGATGAACCCGTCACCCGTTCCAGCAACTCCAGCATCCGGTGGAGTAAACTCCTCCTCCTGCCCCTTTTAAGCACAAACTCTGCTCTTAATTTCCGTTACTCAAGAAGGTTTTTTTTTTGTTCTGAAGATCTGGCAGATGTTCTTTTGTTGCTTCTGGAACTCGTCAGCTAAAACAAGTCGCGTTTGTCTTTCAGGATTTTACCCGCTAGATGTTGTGATAGCAGGGGAACGGCTCAAGGAGAAAACACCACATGGTTTTGGGTGTTTTCCCAAAATGTTTCGACTCGGAGGCCCAGCTACGAGGGTGCCTCCCAACCCCCACCCCATTCCACTCCTGCATATTTCTCCTACTTAGATTCCATCTTTAATATCAATCACAGTCTGAGCTGGCCCCGGATCAAACGCTGCACCTCGCGCTGAAGTCTGGCCGGCCACGGAACGTCTGAGCTCAGCGAGATGGTGCGAGTGGAAAATCCCATCATCCCGACCCAAAGCCCACGGCGAAAGAGGCGAAAGAATGCCGAGGCTCTGCCAGCGTCTGCGAAACGAGACATAACGTGTGGGCGGGGCTTCACCATGAAGGGCTAGCTCTCACTCCTGTCCCAGGGGCCGGATTAGAAATGATAACCAGGGTGCAGGAACCAAAAAAATAATGAAACGGGCCGAAGGTTTTGCCACCTTTGCTGTTTTGCCACCAGGTCCCCATTCGGGTCCCCCAATTAGCGACCCTGGCGTGACCGCGGCCTTTGGAAACGTCTCCGATAAAATGCAGTCGGTCCAGATCTTTTTTCACAAGTCCACTCCTATTCCACACCTCTGATGGGTGTAAGGCGCACTTCAAAGCCAACTCATTTTCGGATGATGGTAGAAGGGGAGGACGGGAACAATCTGATAAGTTCAAAAAGTAGCTCCTGCAAAAAAAAAAAAAGAAAGAAAAAAAAAAAGCTTATTCCACCCGAGCAGCTTCAGAGGCGAAAATGAAAGATGTTATCCATAAGAGCTTTTAGAAAAAAAATTTAACCAAAGTGGATGCATTTCTAATTAACGAGGTGGCTCTCCAATCAAAGACGCGGGACCCTAGTGAAGGAGTAGGGACCCTGGTGAGGGAGTAAGGACCCTAGTGAAAGAGTGCAGACCCGTCCATCATATCCATCCATCACCTGCATACCATCCAACCATCCATTATACCCATCAGTCCATCATATCCATCCATTATCTTCATTGCATTCATCCATCCATCATCTCCATCCATCCATCACCTTTATTCCATCCACCCATCTGTCCATCATATCCATCCATCATCTTCATTCCATCCATCCATCCATCCATCACCTTCATTCCATCCATCCATTAAACCCATCCGTCCATCATATCCATCCAACATCTTCATTCCATACATCTATCAATTCATCCAGCCATCCTTTATCTCCATCCATCCATCCACCCATCCATCCATTACAGCCATCCATCATCTTTATTCCATCCACGCATCCATCCATCCATCCATCCATCCATCATCTCCATCCATCCATTCATCACCTTCATTCCGTCCATCCATCCATCCATCATCTCCATCCATCCATTCATCCATCATATCCATCTGTCCATCATATCTACTATCTTCATTCTATCCATCCATCCACCCATCTATCTTTATTCCATCCAGACCGACCGAGGCATGGACGTTGATCAGTTAGTAAGCTTTGGGTGGAGGGGTCGGGCACGTGGCAGGTAAACTGAGAAACGGGGGGGGGGGGGGGGGGGGGCCCAAA
>JAUZSV010415228.1:0-11005 GCA_034780495.1 Parotocinclus cesarpintoi
TTATCAAGAGAAAGCAGAAAGGTAACAGACTCCATGGATCACGAAACAGAGAGTAGTTTGTTTCGCTGTAGATCCCACAGATATTGCACAATGTGTCAAATTGTTCTTCATGGTGATACAATTTTGCCTTTCAGAATGTGGCTTATTGCTGAAATAATACCAAATTTTCAAATGTTAAGAAGGAATGTTTGCTATAATGTAACAGCATTAAACTGTTGAGCTTTGCTGGGAGTCTATATAGAAGATATTTTCAGTCTTATTATAATTAACTTTCTTATAAACAGCAGATTGGGAAAGACATGTTTTTCAGATTAGGCAAAATGGTCTTATTATTGTAATGGTCTTAATTTATATAGTAAATAAGTTAGTGTTACATCAATATCCAAAACAAGAAAAGGATATAACAACATGAGGGATGGTGAACACTACGTTTCATTTCATAATGGTGACTTGGCATGCAATTAACATGGTTCAGTGTTATGATTGTTTAGCGTCAAGAAAGTCTCTGACATCCAAGTCTATATATCAGATCTATCCACACTGAGAGTGGATAATGGAAGCCTGTTTGGCATAACAATATGTATGAATGTATGTAAGATTGTAGTAACATTTAAAATATGTATCTGGGGCAGCATGTGAATGATGAAAACCCTGAGCCATGATAAGTCCTGAGCCTTTGGGTACACCAAGGTATATATTAATCAAATCCAAACCTTTAGACAAATCCCTGTCTGCCTGTACGATTTGACATTAACCATACAAGCTCTATTTTAAAAATGAGTTTCATGTTTGTGCCAATACATCTCATGATATGTATATAAGGCATAGCAATACAGTTAACGTCTAATAAAGTGGACACCAAGTAAACAGCGATTTAAAACTAGAGCATCACTGCCGTGTGAGTATCTCAGCAGTGCTGAAAAATATCCACCACCCAAATAGGACCTGATCTGTGGGGATCATGACCATTAAATAACAGAATAAAGTGGAAAAACAAAGTATGTAGAGAAACAGATTGGCTATAATCTGTAAGTACAGAACTACAAAGTGCATTAACGACTGAAACTTAAATAAATAATAAGCAGAATATAAACTGAAAAATGTAGAATGTCTAAGACTTTTGCACTGTACTGAAATGTTTATAGGTGAGCTAAACCTCTTGTTATCCACATAATCATTGTAGCTTCAGTGCAAAAGAAATTAAACATTTATTAAGAAGCTGTCTTATCTGATAATCATCACTTAGGGTAAGAAAAACTGTATAAATTTGATTTGTATTAGCTATACATTTAAAACATACAGCATCCACATATGATGGAACGCAGTATAAGATTTCCTCTTTGTCTACTGTTCACAGTGCCATGAATCCATAACCAGCACACACACATCAGTACAGGAACATGTATGCACACCCAACACCAGAGCGTAATGGCTGTGAGAGCCTTCAGGCAGAGTGGGTACTGCAGACTGGAGGAAAAAGAAAGAGAGAGAAAGAAGAGATGCCACTGCAGAGCTATAGCAACAGTATGCAAATAGAGTGCCACAAGCCGCATGAGATTGGATTATAAATCATTTAGAGTCTAATGGCCTATCAGAACGCCTGATTTCTCATCACTCCACTGCATCTTCAAATGAAAAGGCGGCACTGTGACAAGGACTTTCTCCACACACATTTCCATACATTTTCACACACCGCAAACATACTTTGGCTGGATTCGTTGAAGCGTAAACATGCGTTTGCTAATTTCTTCTGATAAATTTACTAAAGTAATAGTAGCACTGGGTTATTTGGTTTAGAACAATATGAATAGACAGTATATTATGTTAGGATTAAAGTAGGATTTCTACTCAATATGTATACACCCAGTCGTTTATGCACCACTTTATATCATCTAACCTCCAAGTAATTGTAAAAAAATAAACTATACCATCATTTGAGGACATAATGGAATGCATTAAACTGTGACACAATATCAAATATCAAAAATATCTATTTACTATTGACCCTAGCTCTGTTTTGCTATTTACACAGCATATTATTTGGCCCTCAGCTGTAAGAAGGTGCTGCAGCAAGAGCAAGTGAAACTCAGCCCAGAAATGACTGGAAAAAATTAAGAGAGTGTACACAATTAAATCTTTTGAGGATAACCAAAAATGAACGTTGTGTTCTTTTTCATTATGGCTGTATCTGCAGAGCATATCCAGAGACGCATGTAGTCCTGTGTAGAATGTAGTAAGAGTTTCGGTTTTTATAGAGATAGTAATGTGAAGGCTACAGTTCTCACACATATTTCATATCCTCCGGAGGCAAAGTATTTAGGTGTATTCAGTTCAAGTGTTACGTTCTCGATAAAGCAACATGAGTCAAGTGTGATATATTTGGACACATTAGAGCTGGTGCCTAATTGATCAATCTTGGTGAAGACGGTCTCTCACTCAAACTATAAATCTTACTTTGGCTTTCTAATCATTTCTTTAATGCAATCAGATCTTGCCAATTTCATTTGAAGCCCACTGTGCTAGATCCTGCAAAATACGTTTAAACTAAACAGAATTATATACAGGAATTAGACTAATAGGCTGTAGTCTTTAATGGCTCTCAGAGTCAGTTGTCATGTCTGTTTGCAACAAATTATGTTACACTACAAATTTATCTGGGTTTTAAGCATTTCTTTTGATATCCAATCTCAACTTCACAAGCTGCATTATGCATTGTGTTTGCATTTGCAAAATTATTAATGCTATCATCTTCTTCATCTTATTGGTCAACAATTACCCAATTGAGTGCTTCCTCAGATGATTTCTGTATTTTAATTTGACTTAATACTGCTAAGGATGTAGCAAGGGTAACCACTATTCTGGCTTCATTCAGCAAGAGCCCACATGGTAGTATTTATTATTTGTCTGTAAGTGACCATCACATTCTCCTGATTTAATTCAGTCAAGTCACGAGTTAAGTCATGGCAAAGCAATTGTTTATTCTGTGGAGATACAAAATGTGTTAAAAAGTGTTCTTCTTAAAGGCAGCATTGTTGATGCTTGTGCTAACCAGACATTTGATTGAAAGATCATCAAGAAGGAGAGAAAGAGATAGTCTTGATACACAAACATGGTGGACAGCATATCAGAATATGCAGTTTTATAATAAATTTAATGTTTTCAAAAAACTAATGGCACTCAACTCAAATCTCAAATCAGTGTGGTTCAGTAGTTGAACGCTGGTCTGCAGTGCTGCACATTTCTAGTGCATATACCGCCTGTGGTGCAGTCAGTATTCAGTTGCATCTTTTTTCTGTTGTGCACAGGCACCCATGTTCTGCACATTGCACAGGCCCAGCTTTTATCCAAAGGAGCTTCTTGAAAAATGGACACATCAAGGGAATACATGTCCATAAATAAACACACAAAAGGCAACCATAACTACATTACTACCAGGACACCACACAGCTGACAATAAGGGTGCTGAACCGCCTCAGTTCATAATACCTTTGAGGATTGACATGCATTTTGGTCTTAAGACCAGTATGGTTCCTCCCGCAGAAAGTCCAACTGCATGCCCTCCCAAAGCCCTTAAGTTCAGGTGTATGAAACCTTTAGATGCACTCACTACAAACTCATGAGTCTCAGCACAGTCCTGCATGTTACAAGCTGGTGTGCCATGCAAAGCAAGAGTGCCTCCATATAAAATTTGGTCAAATTATAAGTTTTATTAATTGTATAAATGAATATAATACAATATCAACAGGGAATAAACGTAAAAATATAAAATATTTCATGCAAATTCTAATGCACTAGTTTTAGAAAAAAATGTAATTATTTGTTTCATTAATTGATGATCTATTTAAAGTAAAACATAATTCATTAACGTGTGTATAATTTATGTCCTAAGGGCTTTATAAACTTGTTAACAGTTAAGGAAAGTGTACAAATATATACCATAATTAAGCTTGTTCATCTTTTCACTTTTGTTCATCGCTCGTTTAACCTACTGACTCCAAAAAGTCTGAAGACAACAGACATAATAACTGGCAGATGAATTCCTTAATGCTAACAGAATCCTTGGTATGACTCCTTAAGCCTGTGTTTATTGCATTTTTAAATACACTGATTATTCAATGGAATGTCATTAACATAATACCAGCTATAGATCAGTGCAATTGCAGAAAAGACTTAATTATGCATTTTATTATATGCCTGCCAATTTACCTCCGCTTTTTGCAGCACAAACAGGGGCTTGTTTGCTTAAGATATGCACCTACAGCAGAATGAAGGAAATGCTCTCAAACACAAAGGACACCTGTTGTCAGGCAATGACCAATCTACACGACCAATTTTAGACTGATCCTGAATTTTTCAAATCAAAAACATTTTTCAATTACACAACATGGTTTGTGTTAATACACTCTCACATTTTAAATTTGTATTTCACAGAAATATTGTATAAAAATAAGTACTTGTAAAATGTTTTAATATTTTAGTAGATTTGTTTGAGAAATACTACAAGTAAATGCACTTACACAGATAAAGAGAAAACTGTAGTAAGCCTATGCTCTGAAATGGGTTTACTTGTGTGAAAGTGCTTGTGCTAGCAAGTACAGTCAGGACCCCTTTTATTCTACTTCCAATCTGTGTTTCATAGTTAATATGCTATTTGCTATAAATTCCATTATGGTCTGTAACTTGTTTCATACAGGCAGCTGATGGTTAACTCTAGTTTACTGTTGCTGAAACTCCTGAATGAAACTTTCTATAAATATACGTTCTGAACATATTTTTTTTCCTATATCTGCTTATTCAAGAATCAGATTTGTTACAGTTAATTGAGTTTGAGTCCTATCAGCACAGAAATCATTAGATTTATACAGAAATGCTGTTTTAAAGATCTGTGAGAAACTCATTTTCAGTTATTGCTCCTGCAGAATGCTGGGTTTGTTTGTACATGACCTGCCCACAGAGAGGTCCTAACCTTCCCCTGCACACACTGCGTGTGTCAGATTTCCCTAGCAATTAAAACACAATACACAATAAACATCTATCAGTTTGGTACAGCCTGCATTTTGATTGGTTTTTCACTTAAGAATATAATAAAACTAGGTATTTTCAAATCCCTAGTAAAAATATATTTAATCAGTAATTATGTATACATAAATAACATTCAGTGCTGCTTTTTCTAGGAAAGAATTCACTTGCAATGCTAGATGAGGTAAAATAGAACCTAATATTAACAAATGGGATCCATAGAAATCATAGCTCTCTAAAAGTCTTTGTACTCCAGTGCATTATAAAAAACACTAAACAAATGTGCAAGAACATAAACACACCCAGGTCTATACAAAAATAAATGGCAGGATAATGCAAAGACTGTTGTAAAATGTGACAATGGTCACTTAGTATGTGCCCTAATGCTGGTGGTCTAGCCCATCAGTGTGGACACCAGTGCTTCAGTCTCGCCAGTGCCAGTGCAACAGAAAATGGCAAGATACTGCTGATAATAAAGGAAAAAAACAATGAAGGTAAATACGCTGTGGTCCGATTACAAGCCATAATCTCAATTGTAATGGGTCGAGGCAGAAGCATCATCATATGGAAATACCTGGCTACCACAAGGGTCTAAACACTTACATAGGGCTCAAACAAGTTTATTCAAAACTTTATCTTACAATATTGCAACCTCAAATCAGGAAAAAATGTAGTGACAGTATGGAAAATGAAAACATGACACCTAAGTGTTTCTTACATTTACTTGTATCTAATTGCAGGCAAAATGACCCTAATATATTTATGGGGTTTTTTTTCTTGTCAAAAACATCCATTAATGCATTTTAGACCTGCAGGGCTAGTCATGAAGTAATTAATAATATAATTATTTAGATTATTTAAAAAGTAAATAATTATGTGATTTAGAATTTTCCAGGTGACTGTAATCGTGATTTGGTACATAAGTATCCACAATGTCTTTGAAGAGCAAATGTGAACAGAGGATCTGTAGTCTGTTAGTGAATGTGTGAGAAAATCACTGAAATATTTAAAGGCAATGTTCCTCCAAGAAAAATTGGATTCCTCCTCTAATATTATTTGATTTTACTTAATCATATTTTTTCATCTACAGTGCATAATATCATTTAGAGATTCCTGGAATCAGGAGGAATTTCAGTGCATAAAGGTCAAGAGCCCTTTAAGCCTAAACTGTAAATCCATGCTCTCTGACCCCTCAGACAGCACTCGGTCAAGAACCGACATTCATCAACACCTGAAATAATCACATGGCAATGGATTACTTTAAGAAACTTTAATCATGCACTACAATACCAAGATATGTAGCATTTTCAGAAATGCCACTTAAAATTTGACTGTATGGCTTGGAGGCATGTGGGATGGACCATCATACAGTGGAAACATATACTGTCTGATCTTTGGAAGAACTGGACACAGTGTGCTCAAAGGATCATGTAGGCTGTTATCAACAATAAGTACTAACACTAAGGATCTGTCATGGTATGGGACTGTGTCAGTGCCCTTGGCAAAGGTCATTTACACTTCTGTGATGGCAGCATTAAGGGAAAAAAATTATGCTGCGATTGTAAAGCAATATATGCTGCCTTCAATATGACTTCTTTTACAGGGACATCCATGCATTTCTCAACAAGACAATACAAAGCTACATGCTGCACACTTTACAAATATATGGTTGTGGAAGAAGAAGATACACGCCTGTGAATTTGACAGTGATGTTTTACGGACTGTTGCACAACTTAAAACTGAAACATTTAATTACTTATCTTTTGTGCTAAAAGGTCTTTTAAGTGTAAAGTAGCAAATGCTTTACCGTCCAAACATTTCTCCTCAAATGTCCTGAAATGCAGGGATGGATGTTTATAAACAAACTAAATGAAGTTGACCAGACAAAACATGATATATCTTGGGTTCATACTGTCTGCAATAAAATAACAGTAACAAATTTTTTTAAATAAAATTAATTACTTTTATATAGAATTTTTTTTTTTTTTTTATATTTGCAATTTCCATACTGCCCAAACTTTGTCTGACTTGGGATCGTATAGTAGAATGTAAGGGTTTGTTACCCTAACAAAAGTTGACACAACAAGGCACAAGAAAATCAACAACAGAAATATATAATAAGAGGAAAATCTGTGTTTTGTAATGGTTAAGTCAGAGTCAAGGCTTATCCCAACTGGCATGTAAAGTTCCTCTTACTGTGGCTGTAATCAGCAGCTAACTAAAATAATTTCTACCTGTTCAACCTGTTATCAGTTCAAGGCTTTGCTTATGTTTTCAGCCTGAGTTGTGAGTGATGTAGGAATGAATGTATTCATGTAATTATTAGTTCAGGCAGAATAATTTTGCCAGTTAACATGACTTGAATGCAGATAAAACGTTTTGGGTTTTTTTAACATACAGTAATACCCCGATATTTGCGGGGGTTATGTTCCTAGACCCCCCAGTATTTTTGAAAATGTCCAAATTTTTGATGGAAACAAATGGCGCATGAGCTCTGTTTGTATTTTATAATATAATTACATAAATCTCAAAAATCTATTACATTATTGGATACAATAGGTACAACATTAATTTGATGAAATCATCTCTATTTATTATTATTATTATTATTATTATTATTATTATTAACAAATGATCACTACAAATTATATATACAATTTACCGGCCAAAATCTATGGATTACATCTGTTGGATCTGCGAATTTTAAAATTCAAACATTAATTTTAAGTTTTAGGTCCCAAGGAAAAAATACCGGTATGCAAATTTGTGAAGCCACAATTTCAGAAGCGCACATTTTCGGCATATTATTGTATATTCAAGTTTAAGCCTACTGTTAAAAACCTATATCAAATTAATATAAATTACATATCATGTTATATATATATTACAATTATAAAGTATTTTGGATCTGTTGGATATAGAGGTAAGCAAACCAAGTTAGCTTATTAGGCTAGCTATAACACTGCTGATGCTAGCTAAAACATGCTGACTTAGTCTTTCAGGTTTATATTTTATTTGAGTTTTAAGATTTCTAACTGAAATAAATGGTTAATTATGCAAAGATAAACAGGTATTAATCAATCTACACTGAAAAATAGAAAGACTGGGGACCTGATTTACTAAAATCCCATATTTAAAGATATTGTGCATAAAACCTAATAAGATAAATTAGGCCAAAAATGAAGAACAAGCTAAATATATTTTGCTCATTGAGAGACACATTATTTTGTAGAGCTTAGAGATTAATTAAGCATGCAAATTGTTGTTATTACATTTGTGCATGTTTAAACATATGGAAATACTGACAGCTATGAATAATATTGAGTAACAAGACAGTGCAGAATCTGTAAAGAGGAAAATTTGCAATAAAAAGACAAATAATTTAAAATAAAAAGCTTCAAGATGATATTTGCAGAATGAATAACATTATGAAATTTCATAGTGCATAAGAAAATGAAAATTCTGACCATAGATTAGATGTTCTTGTGTAATTAACAAAAAACAATATCCTGAAGTAGGCTGACTCAATTAACCATTACACCAATAAGCCAAATCATTATGAACACTAACAGATGAAGCAAATAACACTGGTTATCTCATTACAGCTGAGCATGGCAGGATCTGGGATATATTAGACGGTAACCAAACAGTCATTCCTCTTACTCAGTCTGAGCAACACTAAGGAGCACTAAATGGTTATGACCAGATGACTGGGTCATAGCATCCCTGAAGCCTTAAGACTTGAGGGCAGTTCATGAGTGGTGAGTGCTCATTGCCAGTAGTTTCATTACAAAATTGAATATAAGGGTGTTGGGCACCCAAGGCTAATCAATGTACAAGGAAACTAAGGGTATCTCTCCTGTTCTTAATAGACAGAAAGGCTACTATTCCACAAGTCACAGAAATGTTTACGGCTGGTTTCAAGAGAAATGTGCCACAATACGGAGTATAGGGCTGTGCAATCACAAAACAGACAGGGTTCTGACTCTATTCACTGTACCATGCAAGCTTTGAACATGGACCTTCGAGCAACAAAAGAAAGTAACCAGCAGGATTCATTCTGATGAATCCAGCTCTTTTCCATGACATCTCTGATCAGGTACATGTGTGTAATTTACATCGGGAAGTAACACTGCAAGGATGTACAATAGGAAAAAAACAGGCCCTTGATGGGATATTGATGGTCTTGGTAATTGTACTACTGAGAAACCCTGATTCTGGGTATTCAAGGGTATCATTTTGTACCCTTGTCAAATTGGTATACCCTGATTGCAGTAACGAGCAGAATAATACACTCTCCCACACTCTTTGTTTAGAAAGAATTTTGTTGCCTTGGCCACCAAAATCCCCAGATTCCAAGTTGATTGAACATTAGACAGATGTGGTGGAACAACAAGTCTGATCTGTGGTGACACCAACTTGCAAACTTACAGGATTTAAATGATCTGCTGGCCGCATCTTAATTCGGTTCAGAATTGTCTGACTACTAGACCACTATTCCAAAATAAATATCTAGCCGAAATAAAGCATCATGCAACTGCTTGATGAGATGTATTAGGATCTAGAAGAAATGCATTGTTCTAAGGGAATACTTTGAAAGAAAAGAGGGGATGAGAGATTGCTGAGCTGAGAATATAACATGACGGCAAGCGAGAAATGCTTATGCAGCCAGCTACTGCAAAAACAGGTATAGGCTGGTATTTTAACTGGGACAGCCACAAACACAGTGCACAGTGTTATTTCATTATCAATTCTCCATACTATAGTCACAAGTCTCTTTCTGTGGAACCACAGGATTTCAACTAAACAAATTGCAAAGAGTATGGACAGGCACACTGGGCAATAAACATGCCCAGGGGAACACGCATTTCAGGGTGGGTTAAGGCAGCAATTGCAGTGTTTCTATCTCCCCTTCCTCATTTGTGCAGTGAGGGAGTGGAGTCATCGTCCCCTAATCTGACAAAGCCAGCCCACCTGTTTGCACATAAAACCCTGAGGTTCACGCACCAACATGGGAAAAGTTACACATCAGATATACAGCCGTACGGTTAGGCGTGACATGCAGCTATGCACATACACCCACAGGTATCCATGACAACACAGCAATGAAAATCTTCCAACCCACGACACCAGCACGGAGTAACGCGGCATGCAGTTGCCAGTACAGCATTTACTCAGGGCTTACACAGTGCGATACCCCACAGCATACATAGTATTAACTATACCAGCGATGACTGTGAAGCCATGACACTACAATTACATTTGCACCCTTATTAGTCACGATGACAACTAGTAAAGCAACTACTCATTTTCGACAAATAGGCAAGCCTTAATACAAATTCAGGTACCAAAGATACATAAATACACACATCCTCTCAGACATATGAACACTATACACATGCTCATGAAAGATTATACTACCCTTAACATGTAGTATGACTCTAGATGTTATTGGCTGGTATTAATACCCAAACTGTACAAGCTCCTACACTTAAAATTGCCATGAGACTGGCACCAGTCACTATGGCAACCAACTGATCAGTCACTAGCCAGGGAATACCCCCATCAGTGGCACAAACGGATAAAACAGCAGAAACATGGATTCATACATATACATACACATGTATATGTGTGCACAGAGCAATGTAAAATATCAAAATATGGTTAGTTTCATAATTAACTAATTCTCAGAGATGCCACTATTTAACACACTAAAAATATATAATTTTTGATCATTGTGGAGACACAATTGGCATTGATATATAATTACTGTAGTCACTTAATGCTCATTTACACCTTACAATAACCTCACCCTCATAAAAGTTGCTTTAGTGAAATCTTCATTTTGGGGACCAGCATACATCCCCCACTTGATAAAAATATCAGATTTTTCTATCCTCACAATGACATGTAAACTGCACACACACACACACACACACACACACACACACACACACACACACACACACACACACACACACACACA
>JAUZSV010415310.1:0-11005 GCA_034780495.1 Parotocinclus cesarpintoi
ACACACACACACACACACACACACACACACACACACACACACACACACACACACACACACACACACACACAAATAATGCCTGCTATGTATACTAGTAACTGTACATGATAGCTCCACTTACTAAAGAAAATGAGTTGAGGAACAATGTTTAAATGTTTAACAAATTGTTTTATGAAAGAAGTTCACATTCAATTTCAAGGCTTTGCTTATATGGAGATGTTCAGATTTTTCTGAGTAAGTAGTACACATCGAGTGGTCCAACCCCCTGAGCCATTGTTTAAATAAACTGGATCAGATCACCATGTTATCCCCATTTGATCTATCAAACCCAGAAGTAGGACATGGTGGGTTACCTGTTAAGATATTGTACTATGAACCAAAAGGTCTAAACCTCAAACTCCACCTCTGCCATACTGTCAGTGTTGAACCCTTGAGCAAGCCCCTTAACCCATTATTGTCAAATTGTATTCGTTTTTAACTGCTCTAGATAAAGGTTAATAAAGGATAATTTGTAATTATCATGAATGTACCAACAATAAAATGACTTTCTATGTGACATTTGCAACATAGTTGAATCACACATTTGTGTTGCCAAGGAGATTATATAAGTAATTAAAAATAATCTTAAGATTCATGGGCATTCAGCTTTCCTGGCCCTAAGATTATATGAAGTTTTGTTTTACAAAATCCTGAACCTATGCAGAAATTTCCTTAGTACCTTCATTTACCAGACTTTTTGTCTCTAAGTAAAAGACAAAATAAAAGACAGAAAAAGGCTCTTAGGCACTGCTTTATTGTTTCTTTTTTGTTTACAGGCTGGAATATGATTATGAGTTTGACAGTGACACATGTGAACTGAACAGCCACTTTGGACAAGAAGTGACAAATTACATCTACTCCCTTATATGTGCACTTGGACTGTTGGGCAACATTTTGGTCCTTGTGACGTACGCGTTCTATAAAAAATCCAAGACCTTGACGGATGTCTTCTTGGTGAATGTAGCTCTGGCAGATCTCCTCTTCGTCACTGCGCTGCCTCTGATCATATATAACGAGCAATATAACTGGAGCATGGGCTACTGGGCTTGTAAGCTTCTCAGAGGAACGTACAGCATCAATCTGTATAGCAGTGTTCTTTTGTTGGCCTGCATCAGTGGAGATCGATACGTTGCTATCGTTAAAGCTCACCGTTCGTTCGGAATGCACCTAAAAGCCAGAATATTTGGCCGCTTCACCTGCGTGATCATATGGCTACTTGCTATTATACTCTCCTTACCGACATTTATATTCTCAAATCTGATGGATGATGAAATGGAGATGGAGAAAATGGAGTGTGCCTTGAAGTTTCAGACGCATGGAATGGCAGAACTGATGAGGATCCTCGTGCCCAGCACTCAGGTCTCAGTGGGTTTCTTTTTACCCCTGCTGGTGATGTTTTTTTGCTATGGGAGTGTCATGGACACTCTGCTCAGAGCCCGGAATTACCAGAAGCATAAAGCATTGAGAGTAGTTTTAGTCGTAGTCCTGGTCTTCATCCTCTGCCATCTGCCCTATAATGCCACTCTCCTGATCCACACCACACGTCTCTTCAAGGAGAGAGACTGCGAGGCAGAACAGGAAGTACTACTGGCTCTTTCTGTAACGCGGAGTTTGGCGTATCTTCACTGCTGCCTCAACCCCATCCTCTACGCCTTTATGGGAGTCAACTTCAGAAACCATTTTCGCAAGATCATTGAGGACCTGTGGTGCTTAGGAATGAAATACCTGTCCTCCAGGCGCTCCTCCCAGCAAACATCAGACCTGTACATCCCAGAACACAAGTCCTCTGCAGTGACCAATCTTCATAATTCCTCATTTACAATGTGAGATCCCCTTAAAACCATTGTGATTTACCCATACACAGCGAACGGCTAGATTTGTCATCAGTAATCGTATTGAATGGGTTAAAGAGGTTTGTGTCCAAATATATTCTTTTATTTTCAAATAATTAGGAAGTTAATGCATTAACAAATCTGTCTAATAATAGTCACGCTTTCAGTCTATCAAATAAAACTACTTTTAGCATTATTTCTTTTGCAAAAATGCAGGTGATGCAACCATGTGATTATGCTGCAGAACAGAAATGTTGCCAAAGCAGTTATTAATATACAAGTCTTTGCAGCTATAAACTCACATTAAGCTCAATCTAGAGGTTAACATTAACTCAGAATGACCTGTCATCACAGGTTTAATAAAATTTGGTGCCTTTGGTGTCAAATTGGTCCAAAAAGCAAATAAGAAGCCCAGACAATGAGATAAATGATTCTGTGGTAAATTGAAGATATACCTAAATGACAGAGATGGTTACAGTCAGAGCAGTTACAGAAGTGGTTTCCTAAAAAAAGATTGGGAATGATCAGTGAAAGACTGAAAAAATCCTAGAAAAAAAGTAACAATGCTGTGCAAAAGTCTTGGGCTACCAATAAGTTAGATATATACTGCTCACAAAAAATAAGGGATATTTCATGAAATGTATCATAAAAAGATTTTCTATTCATTCTCAGGCCACCACAGGACTGTCTGAATCTCAGATACTTATTTTGCTCTTATTGAACAAGGCTTTATTCATATAAAAAAGCCATACACACAGTCTTTGTTGTTGGTTGTAATTATCATTGATTGTGTTTTGTTAATGTTAATTTTGTTTATTAAATGTTGAGTTGTTACCTAGTCCGATCGTTCGTACTGTTTGATAAGCTCTCGTAGATTTTGTTTAGTGTAAAATATACAGTACTGTTAAAAAGGATTAGGAATTCTATATTTTTCTGTTTATATCCTGCTTCATCTTTAAGTTTTAGTGCTCACTGCACTTTGTAGTTCTATGATAACAGACTGTGGTCCTTCTGTTTCTCTACATCTTTTGTTAGTTCCCTTTACTCTATGGTCACGACCCCCACAGGACCAGCACAGATCAGGTACTATTTGGGTGGTGGATCATTCACAGTCCTGCAGTGACACTTATGTGGTGGCGTGCTAGTGTGTTGTGCTGGTATGAATGGATCAGACACAGCAGTGCTGCTGGAGTTTAAAACAGTGTTCACACTGTCAGCATCAGAAGCTCACCACAGTTTGTGTTTGTAATCCTCTAATCCTTCATCAGTACTCACAGGACACTGCCTACAGGATACTGAACCTTTTTCAGTCCAGTATTAACAGCAAGGTGATTTAAGACTCCAGAAGCTCAACACACACTAATATACTATCACCATAATCAGTGTTGGTGCTGTGCTGAGAATTGGCTGATCTGTGATGGTCCTGTTAAGGTCCTGACCATTAGAGAACAGAGTGAAGGGGACGAACGAGAAGGACGTAGAGAAACAAATGAACTACAGTCTGTAATTGTAGAACTACACAGTGACCACGAACACTTAAAAAAGTATGAGGAGAATCTAATACTGTAAACTATAGAATGCTAAATCGTTTGCACAGTCCTGTAGGTTTGAATGCCTGTAAAAGTTGTTCTTAAAAAGATAAGTGTGGAAAAGGACTCTGAATTGTATGCTGTGATCTTGGGTCGTGCTTTAAGAAACATTTTCAAAACAACTCAACAATCAAATATGTTGGGGATTAAAATGAAACCTGTATTATACAATCTTGTGTGATCTACATGTACTCTAGTGTCGTACTTTTTCTACTGATTAAAGTTTGCATTTTCAAAAAGTTGCATGTCCTTTTCCAAACACTCATTACTCATATAATATATTTAATTCAGTCGTAGTAATTCATTATATAAGGAGGTATTTGAAAGTAATATCTTGTCACATATACAGTATATACTTTTGGCAACCACTGCATATATGTGCATTAATACACAGCATTATATACTGTGGTTCAAAAATCGTAATGCACTACTGAACATGTTTGTATGAATCATTGTACAGAAGGATTCACATTGCAGCAGATGAATAACCAAAAACATACCTCAACAACACCTCAGCTTTACCACAACTACATGAAAACAAAAGAAGATCAAAGAGTTCTGACTGTCATGAACGTTTCCTTACAGTCACGTGACCTAAAGATGTCAGCTTCAGAGCAGGGAACACTAATCTCACCTAATGTTATAAGAAATATTAACTCATTCTGATAGATGCATTACATTTAGGAAAAATACAACAAAGAAGCATTTTGAATAGTGGTGATAAATGACAGTTTTGATAATTTCTTTCTTGCATTTACACAGACAGACAGACAGACAGACAGACAGAGTCTTGCATGTAAGCAAGTTAATAAAAGAACACCAGTGTCAGTTGGTGCTGGGTACGTATTCAAATTTGATTTGCATTTTATTATCCTACATGTACAAAATCCATTGTATGAACAAGATCAGAAACAAGACAGCACATCCATCTGTGAAGTATTTGCATTTACCTCATGCTTTACATGATCCACACACTCAGTATTCATGTCCTAATTAGTGATTACACACAGTTACCCAGTTCCTGAAAAGCTCCTTTACATTACTACAGCAGAAATACACACCGTAAGCTACGTCGTAGGCTTACCCCAAGCTTGCCACAATCATGGTTGAGGTTTCTTCAGCAGTAGCGGTTCTTCAGATGATCGTTACGTTTCTTGTTGTCCACAGTCCCGGTTTCTCCCGGTTTCTCCTGGGTGTAACAGTGCTGTGTGAAATTGCTGATCTTTCTGGGTGGCAGTTGTTGTAGTCTGTTGCTATGACACAGCATCTACGTTCCCATGACATCAGAATCATCAATTCCATCTTCAGTCACTGTGATGAACTACAAAACTTTTGACTTTTCTGGGTTAATAACTTTGGAACAACAATAGATATTGCAAATCTGAATCCACCAATCAAATTCTGAAACAATTCTGAACTTCTTTGATATGTTACATGACCACCCTCCCATTGGAATAACTTACCCTCGAGCCAATATGGAGGCCTTAAAGACGGCGGTCATGTTCTGGATGTAATTTAAATGATCCTCACCCATTACCTCCTGGGGTAATCATAAAAAAACGTCACTTTCCCTTTTGTTTCTGAAATAGTGTGTCCTGTGATATTGGACTTAGGAAAGCCCTGCTGCATGATGTTATTAGTTAGGCCTTTGTTAGGCTTTGTAAAATGAATGAGAATGAAATAAATCAGGGAATTGTTCTTCACAGCTGATCTGCATTAGCTGTGCTGTGTAAATATAAACCTATTTCAGATTTAGTAACACATTTCAAACAGACAGCCACCGGAGCAGCTGAGTTATTATTATTGGAACAGGAAATACTCGCACACCTGGATCCACTGGTGCGTACGCTGTTCAGGTAACTGGAAACAGTTCACTGCTGAAAGGAATGATGATGTCATTTGTACCATTTTGGTAAACATGCTCATTGCAGGAAGTGATATGTGGGATTAATGTGTGCTTATTTCTTTTATATTTCTAATAAAACCAAACTCATGAGTGCCGGTAACAGAGTGCCAGTCTATAGCGGGGCTAAAGCCGTTCCAGCGTCATAAGATGATCCCCTGATCCGACCTGGCTCTAAGTCACTACAGAGGTTGCAAGTGAATTGCAGAAATGTATATAATAATGTACATGATATAATTATTAAATCTATATTTACATTTATGGTATTTAGCAAAAGCCCTTATCCAGAGCGACTTACAACTAATATATTCTTACAATTTAAGCAATTGTGGGTTAATTGTGCTTAAACTGTGCAACTGTGGCAGCTTGGCATAGGTGGGATATGAATCCAGGACCTTCAGGTAGAGAATGCAGTGCCTTAACCGCTAGGCTACAACAGTCCCTAATCTAATTGGTTTGATATCATTTATAATTTCAATCTACCAGTCAATAGATCAGAAACTATCGCTATTCCAATATGTCAAACTTCCAGATGAGGCCGAATGTTAGATAAACGAATAGAAAATGAAATACAGAAAAAATAATATAGAAAAAAAATCAAAAAGAGTTCAAATTCAAAACAGAAAACACAGCGTGATTAACTGAATATCCAGGACTTGATTAAGATTACAGTAAGGGTTACTGCTAATGAGACTGAACTAGCATTTGGAAAAAGTTGACAGTGACCTTTATTCTCTTCCCTGTTTAAAGAACTAAAGCTCTGTCACATGAAGGGTTGTTTTTTTTAAATTGCATAACACAAATAGCAACGTGAATATCAAATAGTGAACAGTCGGAGCAGTGTGTGCTTCTGTGTGTAGCAGATTTGCATACAGAGATGAAAACACTTCCTTGTGCGTGGCATGTAAGAATAAGCTTACTGTAAACAGGTGTGAATACATGCCACGAAACATCAGGTGTGTTTTCATACACACCATACAGCAGGTGCAGCAGGTGTGTGTGATCTTCATGTTCAAAACACGGGCAGTAAAATAGACCAAGAGCATGGCATCCAACAACAACTTCACTGCCAACTTTGAGGAATAATCCTGCCTTGTCTAATTTTAACTGGCTATTGTGGAAGAGTGGCACAGTGACTCGGTCCATCTGTCCTGGGTTCAAATCCAGGGTGAAGTCTGCATGTCCTCTCCATGTCCACATGGGTTTACTTGGTGTATTCTGTTTTCTTAAGTCCTAATATACATAAATATATACTGCTCAGAAAAATGACGGGATACCCCAAAATGAAATATCCCCTAATTTTTGTTAAACAACAAATCTAATGGTGGCCTAAGACTTTTGGTCTGTACTGTATGTACAAAGCATATGTCTCTTAGATAAATTGAGACTTTAATCTGTTCGTGGTTGATATTTCCACTAAGAGCGCCAAGCATCCTAATAGGCTTTAATACTACTAACACACTTCACTTCAATTACTCCCTCTGTAAATCATTACGTAGTTTAAGATCCAAAACTAGGCCATTTTTAAATCCCACAGTAATCACTGGCTGTCACACACGGGAAACTTTCCTCAAATGAATGAAGAACTTTCCTAATGATGTAATGGCAATCTCTTACTAGCCCGATGTGTTCTTACCTTCACTGTAGGATAAGTTTTCAGCTTGTCACAACAACTTGTTCCTTAAGACAAATGGGCTACAACAGAAAACGGTCAGTTCAAGTGCCAAGGCTGTCCAAGGGATAAAGACAGACTCCAGTAGGTAAAAGAGTGGAAAATTGAACCACTGAGCAGTTAATAAACATGGAATTAAGAAAAATGTATTAATATAAATTACGAATCACTTCCGATTAAAGAATATGTAGAGAAAAGTGTGCAGAGAAACAGCTGGACTGCAGTCTGTAATTGCAGAACTACAAAGTGCTGAAGTTTATCATGCTGTTATGAATAGATGGTTAAATGATGGTTACAATATGGTAACCGTAATCAACTGGCAAACACCAGCTCTGATAAGTGACCTTTTTTTTCTAAAAACAGAGGTGAAGATGCAGAACGTGAAGGACTGTAGATATCCATGTAAGTCTAATCAGCGAGAATCATTCAACCATTAAGGTGTTTCATCTGAGCTTCTTCAGTAGATCTACCGATTGGTTGAAAAACACTGGACCTAAATCACACGTGTGATCTTAATCGGATATGATACCAGGGTTTGGGGGCGTGGACTGGGGTAAAGGTGTCGGTGACATTTTAAGTAATTGAGGTCGAAGAATTCCCCTTTTGTTAAGACATAGTTCGTTTCACAATAAAATAATCTGTATATTAAGTACACTAAAAGAACTGGCATAATTTAACATTCTTCAATAGCACCAGAATGTTTATATGACATACAATTTTGTCTTAGGTCACCCCATTATATATGTCGTTTTAGCAATGGTATAATGTATATACAGTGTTCCCTCGCTACTTCGCGGTTCACCTTTCGCGGACTCAGTGCATCGCGGGTTTTCAAAAAACACGAATGGAAAAAATATATTTTCCCTGTTTCGTGGGTTTTTGCAGAACTCGATCTGCACATGATATTTAATGAACTTTTATATTAAAAAAATCACAACATTTATGAAATTATATAAAAAAATATAAATTCTAACAATAAAGGAATGTTATAAATCATAAAATATTTACAATTTACAGTAAAAAGCGTATATACTCAGCGGATGAATACTCACCAAAAACGAGAAGTAACACTAGAGCATCGGCCGCCTGAGTCTCTACTTGCCGACATGATAAGTTTTTATCTGCGGTTTTGTGTTCGCTGTTTGTGAAAGGTTCATTATAGACTGAATTCATTCAAGCACTACGATGTTACCCAAACGTTCTGCAAGTTCTACGGGTAAAATAGTGTATAAATACTTAAACATAGCGTCCGTACTTCATATTTCCGTTTGTCGTTTGATTGAGAACATACATAAAACATCACACCAAAAGGTGCTTTTCTTTTCTTTTTTGTAGGTTGACTAAATGCCATACGTGTTTGTTTCTTGTATTGATTCTTCTCACAGCATTGATGTGCACAAATATTTGCACAAGAATGTAAAAAAATATTTTTTATTATTATACGTGATAGCTTTGATTAATTTCTGGTCATACCTCCCCCACCTTTATACAGTATGATTAAGCTAAACATTCGTAACTTTGTTTTTTAAGACTTTTGGAGGTTCGAGCAAGGCTGTATGAGCTGTTAACACACTGCATACCAGCAGAAATCATCATGAAGGTACAGCAGCTGCCCGTTTAAATCAGATTACACCTTCATACTTGACCTTGTCCTGACTTGGCCTGATGTTTTCTCTCACACAGGGCTTAGTATCTGAGCTGCTAAGTAATTGTGATGGCCATCTGAAACCAGAAGTGGCTCAGATGGCTGCCTACTATGAGCACAGGCTGCAGCTGGGAAACAAAGCTATTTACCACCTGGAGGCTTTTGTAGCCAAGTTCATGGCCATTTACAAGAAGTTCATGGAGGATGGACTCGACAACTTTATGTTCTAAGTTATAGTGACATCACATAGCATGATATTTTTTGGTAATAAACTTATGTCATAACATTTTCACTTGGTTTGAGCGTGTAAATGAATTTAAATGTGCCAGGTAATAAATATTATAGGTTGGGTATGGTAATTGAACACATTTAAAGATATAACTGTACACAAGGTTCTAAGATGAAGTAATTAATTCGAATAAATAAATACATCTTAAACATAAGCAATTAGAATATGGATTTTGCCTTCTTAGATTGCAGTGCATATCAACTTTAATACTGTATATTAATTGCTGATATGATGAGTAAAATGTAGATCACTGAGTAACATCAAAAACAATGCACAATGAAACAAGATAAGACAATCTGATGGTAATAGTGTAGGTAAACTGAAGATTATTATAAAGTTTTCTTTAAGATACACAGAAACCATTTGATAAATTAAAACATGGAAACAGCAACAATTAGACAAACATTATGTGCAGTATAAATCTAAATGTGGGTAATGCCTTCTTTCATTAATGCTTTCTAACAATGACTTCTGGGATGGTACACTGCTCACAAAAATTAGGGAAGATTTCATTTTGGAGTATCCCCTAAATTTAGTGATCAGTATATTAGAATATCTCGTCCTAAAATACTAGGATTCCACAATACTTATGTTGACAATTTATTAAAAAAAATAATTGAAAAATATCTGCCATTACTAATGTAGATATGAAACAGACACTTATAAGTTCTCTGTGCTTATACTAAAGCTTCCTCTGGCCCCGTTTAGTTTTAGCAACCTTTAGTAGAAATTGCATTATTACTGATTAAGACAAGCACTAAACTAGACAACATTAAGGCCCACTCCTTTATAAATTGTTTGTAAATCATCTTGCAAGTTGTGCTGGTGCTATTCATATTTAATGTGCTGCTACAGGTGTAAACTTTACACTTAGTAAATCTCGCCCTTTGTCTTCCCTATTTGTAGTGCTGCCAGAGAATATTTGAGGTATAATATAATTTAGACTAATATGCCTCATTTTATTGACAATGTGAAACACCTAAATCCCACTATGTAATTGTCTGCATACAAATTTTTTTTTTAGGTTAAATTTTGATAGCGATATGGGGGGAATAATTAATCCCCATATTTTTGAGAGCAATGTAAATTACTGTGGAACTTCACATTTCAGTCTGTGTAGGATATAATATAAATAAATTAAATATAACTCTTCAGTGTATTTACACAACACAAGTGGAAACATTAAAAATATATATATCAGTTAGGATTGAATATATCTGATTTAGATAAGTGATCAGCCCCTTTATAGTAACCATTATAAACTTTCTCAGGTAAAAATAATTCCCAGCCACATCTCACTATAAGAAATCTGAGAACTATGTTTGGCTAAAAAGAATCAAACAGATCACTATTTAAAATATATTATATGTACTGTAAAATTTTCCCATTATCACTTGAATACTATAAGACAAAAGTGTGTAAATAAAGCTGGAGACATTTTGATGGTTTTGCTTTCAGACTGTAAGATGACTATTTCAAAGTGGGTATAATGATTTGTGAGTACTGGGCGCATTTCTTATTCAACATGTAGAATAAGAATATGTAAATCTCACTTACTCACCTTGGAAACTAAAATCACTCAAAGTTATTTTGGTCTCTTGCTGCAATAGTAAATAATAAAACCCACAGATATAAGCATGGCAGAACCCACCAAGCTGATGAAGCCCATGACAGGAGGTTTGGCCAGAACATGGCACACTGGAGAATGTTCAGTTTTGTGGGTACAGGATTGTGGTGGACTGCTGGGGTCTGGAAAGCCATTATGGTCTATAATGTTTCTGTAGTGGGTCAGAGAGGATTTGACTATGATCTCCTCCTGGACATGGCCGTACATGCCAAAGCCAGGGTCATGACGGTCATTAAATCCGTAGGCAAAGTAACCTTGCAGATTGACACCATCAAGTGTGTATGCTGCAAAAATAAAACAAATAATTAAACACTCATTAAACTAACCTAGGATTATCTATATGTCTATATTGTTAACATGATTAAACTGGAACATGGAAATGTTCCCAACCCACTAATTAGGTTTGGAT
>JAUZSV010415387.1:0-11005 GCA_034780495.1 Parotocinclus cesarpintoi
AGCAAACGTAAGCTAAACAAGGCTTAACAGATCAACATTAGAGAATTGTGACCACCACAAATGGTAATAAGAAAGTACTTTCTGTTTTGTGGTAAACGAAAAATCAGGTAAAATAGACAAAGTTAATGTTAATTTAAAATGTAAATAAAAAGAATTGTATAGTAAATAATTTAACAGTTATTAAAATTAGATGGTAATTAAAAATCTGGTTTGTTTCATACATTCTCCTGCACCAGATCTGTAATGAAAATGACTGTCAGTTTAGAACATTTTGGTGGTCCTAATTTCAGTGGGACTGTGTTAACCTAGAGGTTAAGGTACTGGACTCTGCCTAAAGAAGTTCCAGAGTAGGGAACCTCTCCTTGGACACTTGGGGGAAAAAAATCCCTGATCTTGACACAAAAAGTCAAGTTGAGTCAGATTTATTTATATCAGGCTTTTTACAATGGCACATAGCACTTGGCTCAAAGCAGCTTCACAATATTATATTATCTTATAAGCCAATCCCAAATTGAGTGCGACAGTGGAGAGGAACAACTCCCAAAATGTTGTAGCGAAAAAAACAACAGAAAACCACAACTCAAAAAGGTACCCATCCTTCTTGGGTGAACAAACTGAAAGCCAAATTGTCAGGTGTGAAAATGACAGCCGTTGTAGACTCATTTTAGAAGTCTCCAGACATCAAACAAGCAATCTGTTATCATTGGTTATGTGAGGTAACATTTATTACATTATTACAGCTTCAAAATGTTTAAGTCTCTCAAGTTCGAGGTCAGCAACATGTTTTATTCCAATGCATCATTTACATTTAGTCATTTAGGCATATGCCCTTATCCAGAGTGATTCAGAACTGTCCAGACAATTGTGAGTTAAGGGTCAACAGTGGCAGCCTGGCAAAGGTAGGTTTTAAACCTCTGATCCAGAGTCCAATATCTTACTGTTACCGTAACTCACTATATTAGATATCTGGGTACCTGGTGAATAAGCAGCAATTGCTGTGCTTCTTTTGCAGATTCTGCATTAAGGATCTTCGTAACCTCAGCTTTTAGCTCCTGCTGCCCTTTCATTAGTTCCTCTAGGGTGTTCCTCACCTCCTCCTGGAACTGCACACAGTCCCCGACTGCCAAGACCACCTTCTCAGACTGCACATACACAATAACAAACAAACACAGGTAGCTTCTCAAAATATTATCTGAAAGGCCTTTTTGAAAAACACTTTTAGGTGCATTTAGTAACGGAAGTAAAATCACAGATCTGATCACTGATTCATTACGAGTCCTAAGGGACCACTTTAGCAGCATTAGAGTAGCTGCATCTGTATTAAGAATCTTACCTCAGAGAGAGAGGTTAGAAGGCTCTTAAAGTCAGTATAAAGTTTGATGAGGGCAGCTGCCTGTATTTGGCCATCACTCACAGTACTGATCTATATGAGCACAGCCAAACGAGATTTTAGCCAGCTAATATTTCCTTCCTGTAGCTCTGCATCATTCCTTAGACTCTATAGATCAATAGAAGGGGGTTATAAGGATGTTCTGTATCAATACAATGTAAATAATAATATACCCTGATTTCTTTCGTCTTACCTCTATGGTAGATTTGACCTGGTTAAATTTACTGGGGTCTCCAGCACGGTTTCGCAGAACCCTAAGCTGGCTTTCCTTTGATGTTACCCAGGCAGACAGTTCAGAAAATCTGGAACCACACAGGAAAGTCATTTATGGTACTCATATATATTAATATATGAATATATTGATACAGGTCAGTTCCATTACAAAAACGAGGCCAAACTCAAGTGTGCATTACTACTCATAAAGAGAGTGAAGGTGAGGCATCATAAAAGTCAATATTTCATTAAATTGGAGATAAAGGAGATAAATGGAACTAACAACAGATATGAAACAGTATCAGAAAGAGCAGAAGATAGTCACCTGGTGTTAAACTCTTTCCATTTGTCTGTATGCCGCATAAGTTTCTGATGAGTGCTCTCTATTTCATCTTTAGCTTCTGTAAAAGCAATTTTAGCATTTTCCAGAGTTTGGTGGGCCTGCTCGCTGTCAGGCAACCTTAAACAGAGCTCCTCCATGTGCTGCAGCCTCTTCTCACAAAGCATCTGAGGACCCTTTTCCCGAAAAAAGTCCTACACACAGACAGCTGGCTTCAAAAACACTTGAAAGATTAAGCATGTGCTGTTATGGGTGGTTATAGTTCATTGTTCCTAAATGCATTTGTTATGTTTGGACTACATTGTGAGCGTGTACAGTATCACACAACCAAATCAAAATTCAGACATTTGTTAAATATAATAAGAACAACATACACTCAAATTATAAAAATCTAAATTTCTAATCCACTGTAGTCTGTTCTACGAGGGTTCCTATATACGTAACAACGTTAAAGCCACTCCTCTTTGCTAACAGGTGTCCTGGTGATACTGAAGCGTTTGAAAAGTGTGTTGTGTTGCATTTTTGGGTATCATTAACAAATTATTGTCAAGAATTCTCTAGTCTGTAAGCTGTATAAGTGTTTTTCTGTCAACTATCTTCACTATAAAAAGATGCTCTATATTAATCCCGAATAGTTCTCCCATGAACCCCTTAACTAAGAACAGGAAGAACTTATCAAAAGCTAATAGCATTCAGACTTAAGTATAGATGATGGTGAGGGATAGGTGGAACTTTCAAAACTGCTTAACCCTTGCAACCAAACACCCCGTTTTTTAAATAGTTAAATTACTTAGCTTTTCCTAACTAATTCATCATTGTTAGAAATAATAAAAAAAAAAAATACACCATCATCGTAAAAGGTGAACTAATATTTTAAATGTTTTAATACTAAACAAATAAATTAAATAAATAACTATTTTTAAAATAAAAATGCACAGAAAGATTATTTTGCAGATAGAAACGTAGAATTGTTTCTATCTATCAGATTTGTCTATCTATCAGAATTGTTTCTATCAGAATTTAAGATGTTTAATGCCCAACTAATACTTACTCTGTGCTCCTTCACCAGTCTCTCACTGCCCATGCCTGGCAAACTTCGATTCTCTCGAGCCAGTTCAGCTTGACATTCCTGCAGAGATGCTGTTAGACGACAGTGCTCCATCTCCATTTTCAGTTGTAGCAGATGGTAAGGTATCTCTGTCTGTACATCCTGGGTACAGAATAATGACAGACGGTAAATTTACTTGCATTTTACTGTTGTGATTGTTTCTTGACAAGATTGCCATTGACAAATGTGGAGTTATTGTACACTTTAAAAATGTACAAAATGTTTGCATATACCGGTAGCATCGAACAACATCATTTTTACAAAAATGTTAAATTTCTTCAGACATGGCAACTCCCATTTATTTCTATAGAGCTTTCCAGTATGAAACAGCAGCAAGGAAAATCCCCCTAAACCTTAATGGGAAGAAACCTTCCGATTCCCTTTTGAGACCAATACTCAAAAAGTGATCCATCCTCCTTGGGGGATTTAAACCACAAACTGCTAATTTGTCATCATACATAAAGACCTGTGTATACAATCTTTTATAAACTGCAGATAGAAAGTAATGTTCTTTGGTAAAGAAATTGCTTTTGCACAATTGTTGTTCAGTGTTGTTACAATTAGCCTACAGTGAGGCCTTTATTTGCTTAGCAGTTACACTTGGTTACTGTGTGACAAGTAGTCTTTCACATGTTTAGCTCATTTGTTGGTTGGAGGCTAACAATGGACTTGCATCTCCTGTATTTGTATACAGTCTATTTCCCTAGATATTGGTAGAATCCAAACTCTTTAGAGATTGTTTTGAATTCAGCAATTAAAACACAGATGTCCCTCCTCACATAAATAATCATAATAATGAGAATAATATTTGCCTTAGTTTAGCCAAGTTCTCTTTATCTTGTTTACGGGCTTGTGTATAAAGCAGATAAGATTTTAGGTCATATTCATACACAAATGCAATAAAGGATCCACAAACTTAGAAATCACTACTCTACAGAGGTGGGTATGGTAACCATTGACAAATATGATCAGTCTTAAAAGAATGGCTGCATGTGTTTTTTGGATTAATTGCAAAAATTCCTGCTGAAAGTGTTATCTGACCTTCCACTGTTTGTGCAATTTCCTGACTGTGTCCTGCAGATTCTGTTGTTCCTGTTCAGGCAGTATGTCAGTTAGTTCATCACAGGCCTTCAGAAATGCATTAAGGACTCGCTCATCAAGCTGCCCAAAGAATTCCTACAGGGAAAAACATGCCCATCTTGTTTAATCCCTAAGGATGTTCATCATATCGGTGAGGTACTAATTATGCTCTTGTCCTACTTAAAGCGCACTAGAAGTGTCTGTATAGAAGTTTTGGTCTTACTGTGTGCTTTTTAAGTAGGTCCTCTGGGTCTCCTTTCTCAGTCATACAACCTTTGGCTAGTTGAAGAACCTTCTCAACCTCCACACTAGACTCCTCAAACCTCTTCATCAGGCTGCTGTTTGCCTCAACATGCTTCTTCCATCCAGTGGTCTCTTTAATCATAGCCTTTAACAAAAGTATGCATTGAAATTCTTTAAGAGTGGTTTCAAAGAATGGTGTACTGGGATTGAACAATCAGGTACGCGTCGTCAAACAACCATGGGATGTTATGCTAATGTACATTCCCATAGCATTCCCTTAGCCACAGTTTTTTTTGTTTACATTAACCATAATGTAACTATAAAGGGAATGTTCACAAGACAACTGCATGCAAATGATACGTAAAACACAAGTGGAATGATTCCACCTACGTAGCATCCACACTATCTCACAATACTGAGTACACGCCTCACATTTTTAAACTACAGTCGATTCCGGTTAATCGGACCACATCGGGACGCGATGGTTTTGGTCCTTATAACCGACTGGTCCGATTAAACGAACATGCCCTATGTTACAAGAGGTGCTATGTAACATATTAAATTTATAAATTTATAATAATTTAAGTTTATTCAACCTTTATTGTGCGATTTACACGTATAGCGAACGTACAAACAAGAACTACTGTTGCTTACGAACTTTGTTTTCGGGTAGAGACGAAGAGTTTATTCACAGATATTACATACTGTACACGTTATTTGGTCTGATTAAGCGGAATTTTGGTCCAAATAAGCGAATAGCATTGCACGTATATGAAAGGATTTGCTTCGGTACTTTAGGATTTGATCCGAATAAGCGGCTGGTCCCATTAACCAGTGGTCCTATTAACCGGAATCGACTGTATTTCATTAGATCTTTATCATTGGACAAGACAGAAGATATGACACTTTAATACAATGTAAAGTATACAGCTTGTAGAACAGTGTAAATTTGCTCTTCCCTCAAAATAACTTAACACCCAACCATTAATGGCAAAAAAGAGAGTACACCCCTAAGTGAAAATATTCCCTCCCTCATTAGTATTAAACGGTCTCAGGTGTTAAGGGGGAGCAGGTGTGTTAAAGTTGCTGTTGTCACACTGACTGGAAGTTCAACAGGACCTGCATGGCAAAGAAGTCTCTGAAGGTTTGAAAAAAAATAATTGCTGCTTTACATAAAGATGGACTAGGCTATACGAATAATCGCCAGTTAGCTAAAAGTGAGCTGCAGCATGGTGTCCAAGACCATACAGTGGTTGAGCAGGACAGGTTCCACTCAGTGCACATGCTCAGCTCACCAAAAATAGGGTATATTTCATTAAGGAATATGTCATTTTGAAATATCCCCTAATTTCTGTGAGCAGTATATTTTCATGAATATTGATTTACTTTGTATTAATTAAGTGCATAAGTAGAAACACAAACACTCAGGCACAGGCACAAAAAGAGAATGATTGAAATAAAGAAATTTGTGAGTAGTATAAATGACATAAAAAAAATACATTAAACACCAAAATATAAAATTTATATTATTTATGTAGGTAACATAAAAGTTAAACCTTTTTAAATTTGACCAGCTATTTTTACCGCCAGACTTGAGAGAGACCAACTGACCCAACACATGCTCTTGGACTGTGGAAGGAAACTGGAGTACCCAGAGCAAACCCCCACAGACATGGGGAGGACATGCAGACTCCACACAGAAAGGACCCAGACAGTTTGACCTGGGGATCTGTGAGGCAGAAGTGCAACCTATCGAGCCACTGTGCCACCCTAGTTCCTCTTATAATTTGCTAAAAGCGAGCAGACATTAGTCAGAGCTGTTAAACGGCACTTACCTGTATACTCTGTTATTTAAAAAAAGATTGAATAAAATAATCTCTTTGGAATCTCCATTTCTTGCATTTTAAACAAAATGACTCGGTACTCACTTGTGAAGAGGCCTGAAGCTCTGCCACTCTCTTTTGCAGAAGAGATGTATCCAAGTGTCTCAAGGTTTTACTGCTCTCTAATGCGCTCAATATCATTTGATGGTTCTTATCGATCACTGTAAGACATTTTTTACAGCTTTGCTGGTATGTCACAAGTTCCTGTAAAAAACAGGTAAAGAAAAGAACATCAGTTTTCATGACACATAACTAAAGCCTAGGGTTGTTGTTGTATTTGCTGGAGTCTATTGAGGTTTGTACAATTTGCCCATCACCACTGAGCTCTGGGTTTAATTCCCAAAAGTGTGTTTCGGATTGGAAAGGCACAATTTGCTCTAGACAAGAAAGGTGATGCGCAATATATACAATATACACAACATATAAAAGATATTCTGATATGACTGTGTATATTCTTCTAGTTTACTAAAAGACTAAAATAATGACTAGTTCTATCAATCATCTGATCATGACACAAACAGCTAAGGCACAGAATACAAACTACTACCGAAGTGCTCGCCATGTAAGAATTGATTCATTTATTCATTCAATATCTTCCAATTAATCCACACGGGGTCACACTTAATCCAGCCGGTGCCCACCCGGAAACTCTGGGTGCAAGGGCAGTAACAACCCTAGACCGAGCGCCAGTCCATCGTAGGGCACAGTCACGCACACAGTCACACACTAAGGGCCAATTTAGATACACCAATTAAACATGCATGTCTTTGGATTGTGGGAGAAAACTGGAGTACCCAGAGTAAAACCACTCAGACACGGGGAGGGCATGCAGACTCCACACAGAAAAAAACCCAAATGGCTCCACCATGGGATTGGACCCGGGACCTTCTTGCTGTGAAGCAGCGGTGTTACCCACCTAGCCACCATGCTGTCTCTGTAAAAATCAATGACCTTCCAAAATCAAAAGTTTTATCACTGATGAGATATGTAAAAAATCAATCACATAAATCCAGTCCATATTTGGCTTTGTACGTGAAAACATTTAAAGCTCATTTTACCAGCGATTCGGATTAATGACACTAGTCACCTGACATTTCTGCTTAAAGTCTCCTGGAGCTTCAGAGTCACGTGCACTGGTGATACGATTGGCCTTCTCTAGAGACTGGTAGAACCCAGTGATGTTCTTCTCCATCTCCTCTAAGGGAGGTAACAAGGCCTGAGAATCCCTCAGCAATGGTAAAACCTGCTCCCTTATCTAAAATCCAGAAAGGTCATGCACGTTATAACAATAGTGTGATAAAGTAAAAGTAACATTCAATTCTATGATGTGATACAGCAGATCAAATGACCAACAGAGACAGACCTTGCTGAGCTCCTCTTTAAGTGCTGCCATGACAGCCAGCATGTGTGTGATCTCCTCCTGAGAAGTATCTTTGGTCAGTTGCTGAGCATTGCGTGTAGCTGTCTTATACACGGCCTCCATCGAGGGAATTTTGTATTTGATATCCTGAAGGTCATGATTTTATTAACAAAAGATAAAAGTCCATTTAGGAAAATAATTAAAAACAGCTTTTGGTGTCATTCTTACCTCAATGTCTTGAAGAAATGTCCTAATGTTCAAAAAGGACACTTGGACTGGAGAATTCATTCTCTCAACAGATGTGTCCAAAAAAATCTTTAAAGCTAAAACACCATCTTCATAATCTTTCCTTAGCTTGTCCACTTCATCTGCCCTTGCATACTGCATAAGAGAAATAAAATGTCATTTTAATCCCACCAGAATAATATGAGAACTAGTACTGCAGATTAGGAGAAACCACAATTTACAATGACTGATCACTTTATTAAGTACACCTTTCTACACTCATTTTTTATTTTATCCACTTACCATACAGAAGTTCTACAATTACAGACTGTAGTCCACCTGTTTCTTTACATACTCTGTTAGTCACCATTACTCTGATATCTAATCGTTAGGACCCCCACAGGGCCGCTACATATCAGGAACTATTTGGGTGGTGGATGATTCTCAGAACTGAAGTGACACTTATGTGGTGGTGTGTTAGTGTGTGTTGTGCTGGTACGAGTGGATCACACACAGTAGTTTAAACACAAACGCGTCAGCATCAGCCACCAGCATCCTGTTCACAGTGATGAGTAATACAAGATGACATATACAACACAAAGTGTGCAACAACAAATGAAGTACTGACTTTACATGTACAGGATGGATAAACAAGCACTGCGGAGGCTGATCCATTCATACCAGTACAACAAACAAACATAGTATGTGGAGAAACAGATGGACTACAGTCTATGATTGTAATACTACAAGGTGCTTCTATATGGTAAGTGGAACTGATAAAATGGATAATAAATGTAAAAACAAGGAGGTGTACCTAATAAAGTGATCAGTTAGTGTAAAGTGCCCAATGATAACCATTATACCCTGTTCAAATTCTTAACGTTTGATTCAACATCAATATATAATCACTTGCAGCTAACGTTTTCCAGCTATTTTGGCATCGAACTAAAAATAAAATATTTCAACAACATTTTAATACAATTAAAGTACAATTCCTGGTTTAGATTTGTGCCCTTTTTGACTCAAAGGCTTTATTGGTTTTGCAGAATAAAACCAGATTCTCCTCAAGAATTCCACTACAATTAGTAGATGGTAATGTAAATTCGACATAGTTAAAAACAAGCTTTCACAAGGGTTCCTAGATAAAGTAGAAAAGATACAAAAGTCTTCAGAGAATGTACTTTTCAGAGCATGAAAACAGTAGAAAGTGTACACAATAACATGTTGTCTAAATCTGGTCACCTCTCCAAACCGGATAAGCAGTAAAATGATAGTGGAAATACAGTGGGGCAGAAGGTTTTATGGCCAGACATTGGCCGGTCTGTAACTGTGACAACAATCTCACAAGCTTTACACAAATCTTCTGAAGCAACGTGGCAAAAAAATGTGTTGAGACCCAGGTTTAACATTTTGGACTGATATACAAGCACTAGTTAGTTAGTCAACATTGAAATTAAAACACTTGTGGAAATGCAGTAGCCTTAGAATAAATGATTTAACTGTTATAAAGCAGATAAAATAGCTCATACATGTTTGACTTGGACAAACAACTCCCTCCATCTGCCATTGAGGAGGAGCAGTTGTTGCTTCAGGTCTCTAGACACCGTCTCATCACAAGTCTCAATCAGGAAATTTCCCGCATCATTCATGTCCAAGTGCTGCTGGATCCAATGTGGAAGATTCCGGAAGAATTCCTGCAAAAAGCATAAGAATAAAAGTTCGAATAATTTAGCTCACAGTATTTCAGATTCACAATAGCGAACTGGGTCTATTCACTTTCCACTCACCCGCTTGTCGTTCTCTGAGTGGCTTAGCATCTGCTCTGCGTCCTCCAGCCAGGCCTGTAGGCTGGCCACAGTGCTGCTATATTTCTCCCAGTTAGATATGACCTCCTCAAGCATGCTACGCACACTGCGCACCTCAACAGACAGGTTCCTCCACTGCGCCGTTGTCTCATTTAGGAACTTATTCATTCCCTCACACTCTTCAGCTGCAGTCACACACAAAACATCATAAGCACATTCACACAGTAAAGCACTACATCTGCCTGGATTCATGTCCAAAGCAACAACTACCTAAAATAAAACAAAACGTAATGTTTTACTCGTCAAATACTTAATAATGCAAAAGATGATGCATCAATAAGTAACTAGCTACATACTGTGGGTGAGTGGGTAGTAGCTGTTAGCACGTGAACTAATTAGGTACATATAAGGGCTGTCAAAAATAACTTGTTAATCTTTTTTATCAATTTTTTCCACATAATGTATCAAACACAACAAAAATGGAGAGCAGAATTGTCAAGGATAAGAAAAATGACTTTTGCCATCACTTTGTGACAGCAGATTCTGTCACATAAACACTGTGTTAGCCTAGTAGTTAAGGTACAGCACTGTGGACCAGAAGGTCCCAGGTTCAAATCTCACCAAGCTGCCACTGCTGAGTCCTTGAGCAAGACCCTTAACCCACAATTGCTTGGATTTCTGGCTGTATAATTGAGTGTATCAATTTTTCTTAGCTCTGGATAAGTGCACGTCCCTAATAAAATGAATGCAGGTTTTTATAAATTGCCTCGAGTTTTTATGTTCTGCATCAGAGAAATTACAAAATATGTTGTGATGCAGTAACACGATGACAAAAATAATACATTATGTAAAAGTAATAAAAGCATTACTCTGAAGTTTACACTGACCTGTTGTATGACTGTGAAAGGGTTATTTCAATGTATAGTACATAAATATATTTATTCAGGATCAAAGCCAGTGTGAGTTTTCTTGATTGATAAAATCAATATCTGTCAGTCATTTCATGTAATAAGTTCTTTTTGACAGTCCTAGTACATGGTACCGCTGTGTTAGTATTACTGATCTTTAGATTAAATATTAGTTCATAGTTAATCATAGAATTATGTAAACTAATTTTAGTGCCTATGGTTCTAGAGGAATCTAGCAGTGAGTTCCTAAATGTGTCTAAACATACCTCTGCTGAAGATCCTACCTAGAATATGATATCAACAATTAAGCCCTCGTACATGAACCACACACTGAATCTTCCTACTGCACTAAATAAATGAACTAAGGGAAATTCACTATTAATATAAACACACACACACACACACACACACACATATATATATTAATAGAAATGTGTATGTGTGTATATA
>JAUZSV010415489.1:0-11004 GCA_034780495.1 Parotocinclus cesarpintoi
AAACACGTCCATTATCTGATGATATTAATAGATCATTAAGTACCCTAATTAATGCTGTTTCAGTACTATAATGAGGCCTGAATCCTTGGGTGCAATCAAGGTTGCTGAATAGATGGGTGAACCATGAAGATACAAATGTATGCTCTTTGTGCACACAGACAAAAATGATACATGCCTTTATGCAATGTTGTAGACTATGTACCTGATTTGAAGCTTCACAGAATGATTTGAAATATTTCAATGTGTATTTTACACTGCAGACTTTTATTCTTGGTTTGTAGTGTACGAAGTGAGAGGCAACTGATGTGAGGCAAACTGAGACGTAAGAGAGAGGCAAACTTGGCAATAAACAGGCTACCCCTCTTAAGGCTGAACCCCTCTTAAGGCTGAGCAAATCAAAGATCATGATTCATTTGGTCTTTTATAAGAGTCTGGGAAACTTGGACACATTTAGGGCTACATTGTATTAAAGATAAGCTGTGCTCTATATAATATAATGCCCTCAGGTTTGCAGTAGAGTTCAGGTAAAATACATATTTTGATGTAAAATTGCTTTTGTTTTTGTTTATTTCTATGTACTATATTATTTTGTTTATTGAATAAATTTTTGGCTCAGATGACCCACTCTCTCTCTTTCACTCTCACGCTCTCTCTCTCTCTCACTCTCTCTCTCTCTTTCTCACTCTCATTCTCTCACTCTCACTCTCTCTCTCTTTCTCTCTCACTCTCTCTCTCTTACTCTCACTCTCTCTCTCTTACTCTCTCTCACTCTCTTACTCTCACTCTCTCTCTTACTCTCACTCTCTCTCTCTTACTCTCACTCTCTCTCTCTTACTCTCACTCTCACTCTTACTCTCTCTCTCTTACTCTCACTCTCTCTCACTCTCTCTCTTACTCTCACTCTCACTATTACTCTCACTCTCACTCTCTCTCTCTTACTCTCACTCTCTCTCACTCTCACTCTCTTACTCTCTCTCTCTCTCTCCCTCTCTCCCTCTCTCCCTCTCTCCCTCTCTCTCTCGCTCTCTCACTCTCACTCTCTCTCTCTCTCTTACCTTCTTCTCTGTCTGTCTCTGTCCTCCTATCTTCTTAACATGTTCAGACCAGGTGACGGACCTGGACTTCTCCCCGTTTGATGACTATCTGTTGGCCACATGTTCAGCTGATGAAACGGTATGTTATTGCTGCTTTTTGTGTCTTGCTTTTTTGTATTACTGCACAACATTTCCAGTTGTGATGATAAAGACAGAAACCAACAGGACAGTAAAAGAGTTCTGCTGACTGAGAGCCATTTCCTCATTGTTAAAGATTAAACTTCTTTTTCTATAGTATTTCAACACTGACTAACTATTCGTAATGATTATTACTAAATCCCAATTTTAGTTTTTTCCATAATGTCTTAAATTATGTTTTGAATTATGTACATTAAACTTGTAATTTCATCACTGTGCTTAATGCAATACAGACACTTTCCTTAATAACCATTTTTTTGCAGTTAATTATATTCATTATCCAAACATGTAATGTCCTGGGGACGGCAATGGTACCCATTCAGTGGAATGGCTCTAAAAGCAATAGGTAATAGACACACGTAGGATTAGTATATTTGACTGCAAACTTATAAACTGTAGTACAGTGGTTCCCAACGTCAGGGGTGGGGGGTATGTGCTACCTAAGAAGAGCACTGAGATAGTTCAGTTGATATTTTAGTGGAGGTTGGAAGCAAAAGATGTGTACATGTGAATGCTAAATGATTCTTATCCTCAATCGATTCTTACACTGAAGGAAAGGTTTGAGAACCATTGCTTTAATGTGTATGCCAAGTTCTATGACACTATTGTGAAATCTAGTATGCTTTATTTTGATTCTAACAATTTAATAATATGGCTGGTTACATTTTTGCTGACATATCTCATGGGGTAAATGTCAAATTTGCTGATAATTTGATTGCATGGTCTGATCCATTTCACAATGTAGTCAGCAGACTCGTGGGGACTCAGAGTCTCATTTTCCTACACTTTTGGATATGTTTGTAGATTACAAGGCAGAATTTGAGAAACTTGGTTTGCATAATAAAGGCTGATTTTTCTGTGGTCCTAGCCAGCCTGAAAACCAAATCCTTTAGTGAAGGCTCAGCAGAGTGTGAGGCAACATGATTATATAAGCTTATATTAAATTCTCCCAGTAGACTCTGCTGCTTTTCAAGCTGTTTCACACTCCACAGCTGGATTCCACCAGACCCCTCAGAACAATGACTGTTTATCTGTTTGTGCTTAATTATGCTTGTGTTCATGCTGTTTTCACTGTACATAACCTGTTTTTTTCTGGTGTTGGGCATTAAATACATTAAAGTAAATCTGTACTTCTCTTTAATGAAATATGTTAACATGCAGCAAATTAATCATCATTTATGTAACTAAATGTGTATATTTGACATCAGTTTAAAATAAACCAACACAAATAATCTTTTACATCGTGTGGTCAAGACTTACAACATATATGTGCTATGAAGCATTTATTTCCTCAAAATCCATTCATTCCTTTTTATGTAGAAGGCCTATTCAGCTATCAGGCTATTACCAATTAATATAATTTTTTCAGGTTTTAAGCATGCTTATTTTGTTCAAGGTCATGGAGTGCCTGTAGCGTACGAGAGTTCATTACATGTTCACTATTAGGTGAACTACATAGGCTTTTGCCCATCATTCATTTCTACCAGAAAGGTGTCGGATTGGTCCCAAATTCATTGTTCAGCATGACAATGACCCCAAACAATAATGAGGCAATATCTGGAAGAAATTGAAGAACACCGAGTGCAAAATCAGTGAGTCTGTCTGGGATAACAAGAAGAGACAGAACCAAGTGAGATAAACAAAATAATTAGAAAAATGGTAGAAGCTTCTTCAAGAGGATTGGGAAACATACTGTTTTATGCTGTGTAGTAAGATAATGTAGCTTTGTGAAGGCTGGTGACACCAAATAATGATTTTATTTGTCAAACCTAAGAAAAAAAAAAGACAAATCTAAATATGTTGCTTCCCACAAATACAATTATAAGTGTAGTTTTAGTTGTTAAAATTTTAATAAACATTTTTTAGCATATTCATTCACGTGAATGTTCTGTTTAATAAATAAGAACAAACATTGATTTACTCTTATTTTTTTGCTTTGACTCTATTTAGGAGTGCCCCTAAATGGGGCTAGACACTCCTGTGATAAAAAATGGAATTGTCAGTAGCAATAAAGACAAACGTGCCTATCTGTCTGTTTGACCCTCTGCCCCCCTTGTAGGTGAAGATATGGAGTGTGTGTGATCCAGGACAGGAACAGCCTGTGAAAGCTGATAGAACTTTATGTTCTGGTGAAAGACTGGAATTGCTACTTTTCCATCCCACGGCATCAGGCGTGCTAGCTGTCGGCTCCAGCAGGAGCATCCAAATTTGGGACACCTGCAGAGACAAAGCCCTAGCAGGTATATTCATAAATTGGATCAAGCTCCAAAAAGTCTAATTTCTACATATTCTTTACTAGAACATTTGAAGCAACACACGTTTTGTCTTTGTGGCTCCGTTTTGTTTGGTCTGTCTTTGTGTGTTTTGTCTCTTTTAATTTCTGCATTTTTGATCAGTGTAGCCTCTGTTTCAGGGCTAAATATACAGTCCTCTGAGGTCTAAACTGGAGCAGCTGAGGTAAATGTTTTCAGCTTAGTGGCTCTCTAGTCTTGGAACCATGATGGCTGATATTCACTGCTTCCACCTATTGGCCCTCCGTCTTTCACTCTGCAAAGTTTCTTTATCCTTTTACACACTTTCCTTTTAACCTGTGTGCTTTTTGTGTGATGTAATGTTTTTAGTCTTAGTTATTTTATATTTAATGATAAACATTGAGCATAAAGTCAGAGTCACTCAAATATTTAGACAATTTTGAGTGAACTTGGGATATGTGCTTAGCTTTAGCCGTCTGTCTTTAGATAAGAACTTGCCTGTTAGTATGTGTTTTCAGCTCACCTCCCTTGTCACAAATTTGCCGTGCTGTTCACCCTGACATTAATTTATTCTGCTCCATGTTTGAGTCTGTCTTGATATTCATGTATGCTGAGAACAGACAATTAACCAACATGCTGAATAGTGATTGCACAAAAATGAAAAAAAAGAGTAATATGTTATGTTAATAATAGAACTTGCCTGTTTTATTGTAGCATTATCAAAATTAATTTTAAAAAAGTGTTTCTTGCAGCAACCTGACATTCTGAGTTAAGTTGTGTGTTCAAATTCCCAGGGGATCAGCAGTTATAATAAAACTTAAACCAGCAAATTGGAATATTAGAATAGCCTACCGGTACTCTCATTAGGAAAATGATTAAGAAGCTGACTTTACGGAATTTGAATTAGAGGTTTGCTTTTGGATGTAGAGGCAAAAAAGTAATTTGATTGTTAATCCTCCAGGATACACAACAAAAGCAAAAGAACCAAATGGGAATGTGTGGCGCATGCCGTCAATGTGGTAGGCACCGAACACCGGAAATAAAAGAGAAATAGTCAGACGTTAACACTAAGATCCCTAAAGCCACGAAAGTTTCTGTAAGAAACTGTAAATGATTAAACGCTTTTAGACATGTAAATGAATACTGAAAGACGTGTGAATGAAAATGGCAATCCTGAAGCCAGCTGAACCGCTGCCAGTGAGACAGCTTGTTGGCTTGAGTTCACTCTTCGCACTACAAGTATATAAAAATACAGTATAAATATATTGTTAAAGTGAAAATTTCATTGCATTTGCCTTGCCAAGTCATATTATTATTATTATTATTATTATTATTATTATTATTTTATTTTATTATTATTTTTTTACTCATAGTAACGCCTAGATTACTATTTATCCATAAATATATTTATACTATTTTGCTTATTTATTTTATGAATTTAATTTTAAGTTTTTTGTTTTTTGAGTATAGTCTACTAATTTTTGGTTTTTATTTCATGAAAAAATTTAGATGAATCATGTTAATATAATGCTGTATAATCTATAGCTAATGAAAATGCTGTTGTTATGACACTGACACATAGACGTTACACAACGCGTATGATGATGATGAATAATGGCATATATAATAGTGAATAATTACAATAAATTATTTCATTTAATGCTAATAGTATTTATTATTACATTATTGTATTATTATGTGATTCAAATCTTAATTATATAGCCAACAAACATAATGCCAACTTCAAAATGGAATATCCCATAATTAAATATCCCCTAATTTTAGTGAGCAGTGTGATTCTCATCGGCCTACAGTGACAATGTATCAAGTGTAGTAATTGATTTTAACCAGTAATGGCTATTAGGTGAGTGAAATCTTAATAGGCCTATATATATTTTAAATCTCTCTAATATCTCTAAGCCTCTAAGTGTCATTCACTGATAAAACACATCAGAAATGTACGTACACCTGAAATGAACACCTGAGAGACCGCACGTTCTCACATTCAAAACACTTTTATATACTTAATACTTAATAATCTTATTTTGTAATCAGGCGTATGAAATGTTTTTGTTCATACAGGACTTTAGTACATGAGGCCCCAGGTTATTGGTTTTATACCACTCAGGCAGCTGAGCCACCTCCCGCCTGTAGGCAATCTCCTCGTTATCAGAAATAAGCTCAAATTTCAAGTCAGCAAATTTAATTACTGTGAATGAGTATGTAGTAAAAATGATTTTTAAGAGTGTGAAAATGTTAGGGCTTAGCACATGTGGTAAGCTCCTGTGTTTATAATGAGGTTGGAGGAGGTGTGGTTGGCAGTTCTTACTTGTTGTGGATATCCAGTTGGGAAGTATTACCCATGAGCATATTGAAGAGTCAATGCCCAGGTTCGACAGTTTTCTGACCAATTTGTGGGAGAATTGTGTTAAATGCAGATCTAATGTCTACAAGTATCATTTTTACATAGCCTGTCTCATGTGGGATGACTGTTCTGATGTATGAAAGCACAAGCTTTTCAAAGGATGTCATGACTATGGCCATTAGAGGCATTGGGCAGTAGTCATTTAAAGTTTTTGAATCTGATTTCTTGGCTACTGGGATAATAGTGGATGATTGGTACATGTTGGCAGCTTGTTGAGGTTGAATATGTCATTAATCACCCTCAAATCACCTGGGTTCAAATCCCACCTCTGCCAAGCTGCCACAGTTGGGTCCTTAAGCAAGACCCTTAACCCACATTTGCTTGGATTGTAAGACCGTATGAATTGTAAGTGGCTCAGGATAAGGGTGTCTGCTAAATCCCGTAAATGTAAATGTAAAGCAGACAAAGAACTGGTTCAGAACTTCAGGCAATGTAATGTCATCATTAGGCAGCATTTTGGTGGTGTTGTATTCTGTTAGTGCATTAATGTAATTTTACATGCTGTGTAGATTCTGGTTATTAAAATGATCGATGCCATGTTTGTGCCTTTGTTTAGCCTCCCCGATGACGGTCTCTAGATTCTCCCGTGCTTCACTGTAGGCTTGTTTGTCTCCTGACCTGAATTATGCATAGAAGTCAAATAAGTTCATAGCTATATTTTAAATACCAAGCTAAGTAAATTATAATAGTTAAATAAAATCATGTTAGTATGCGTATGGACATTATTTAATCTGATACACAGTCTTGAGGATCTTAAATCCTCAGTTGGAAAGTCCATAACACATTGTTTTCTGCCAACTGCAGGAGGGAATATGTTACTGTCCTCTGGTGGGACCTGGTGCACCTCTAACATAACAATTTAGTCAGACTAGCTACAATCCTAAACCTATCACAAGTCAAATGTACACTAATGATGGAGAAAAAATAGCTAAACATGGAACAAGCACAGCTGAAGCCATGTTAATACAATGAATCAACAGTTGTGGCACAAAATTTAGAAAATGCATCAGTTTTTGGTGGCAATTTGTATTAAGTCTAGATTGATGAAGGCTATTGGATGATGGCTTGGTGTCAAGATGGGCCACTTCTTTTCAAGAATAACATCAAGGACAAACTGACATTCTACAGGAAGTATAGGAATTGGACTGCAGAGGATTGGTGTAAAGTAATTTTCTTTGAAGCCCCCTTCAGACTGTTTGGAACATCTGGAAAAATGATTGTCTGGATGAGACGAGGGGAGCTCTACAATGAGTCCTGTGTCATGTCAACAGTAAAGCATCCTGTGACCATTTATGTGTGGGTTCACTCAAAAGCAACTTGATGAACAATGTTTTTCCAGCAAGATGGAGCACCATGGCACAAGAAAAAAACAAAAACAAAACTGTGGCTCGGTGAACAAAGTGGCCAGGAAACTCCCCCAGATCTCAATACCATTGAGATGCTGTGGCCAATTCACAAAAAGAGGGTGGGCAAACAATAATACAGATACTCTGATCAACTCCTGCACTGATTAGGCAAGAATGTGTTGCCATCATTCAATATTATCCCCAGAAGCTGATATCCAGCAAGCCAGGGAGAACTACAGAAGCCTTAAAGAAGAAGGATCAATATAAATTCTTTGCTTAAACTGGATGTATTTGTCAGTAAAGACAACAAACTGTGAGGAACCAACATTTTTGCCATTCTCAAAACTTTTGGCCTGGACTGAACTTAGCATTGGGTGGTGATGGTGGGCTGCGGAAAGTCAGTAGAAAGTCACAATAAAAAGTCACTGCAAACAGAAAGTGGGAAATGGCTGTAAAAACGTTATGGAAAAAAATCTGATATCTGAGAATAATAATAGCTATAAAACAGCTTAGCGCTACAACCTGCTACGAGCTGTAAACTGAGTGCATGCTGTGCAGGGTCAGACAAACGAATCAAGGGTTGCCAGATCAAACTTTAGTACAGTATATAAAATAGATGCTATAAAAATGCATGCTGCTTACATGTGGCATACATGTGATTAGTACCATTTTATAGTAAAGTCCCTGTATATAGGAAGCTCGATTTAAAACTGCAATCGAAACTACAGCTTTAATAAAGGTCTGTGAAAGGATGATGTTTATTTCCTAATTTAAAATGATCACTGATGAAATTATGATTCTGTAAAATATGTTTTGCTTTTGTACTTTGTCTCTTGATAAACAGAATAAAATTTTACCTAATGTTTTCTGGGTTTTTTTTGTCTGCTTTCATGTTTTATTTATTTTACCATTTTATTAATTAATTTAATACAAAGACCAGATCTAAATCCATGTGAGTTTAAAATTATCACGGCAATATAAACCTGTCTGAATTCATTTTTAGTACATTAAATATAATGTCACGCTCACGTTGGCCTACTTAATGTTTCTTTACATTGCTAAGATCTTTATGCTCCAACTCTGTGTATGTTTGTGTGTGAGACAGTTTTGGAACAGCACACAGATCAGCTGCAAAGTCTGGCATGGAAAGAGGACGGCTCTCTAATGATCTCTTCCTGCAGGGTGAGTGTGGTTTTATAAAGTTGGGACATGTGGTGTTAAATTGAATGAATGAGGGCTGGGCCTAGGATAGGACAATCTGAATGGACATAGTTGTCATTACTATTCTAAATGTAGCTTTATTCTGTGTAAAAGCTTGTTTCAGCTGGACCGAACAACTCCTTGCTTTAGGCCTCCATCTTTGCTCTGACCTTAACAGGTCATAACTGCTAAGAGTTCATGTGTCCCCACACACAGTGTAAAATGGAGGCCAAAAAACTCAAAGGATTACTGTAAAGACTATTTACAAACAAATACAGTTGATTCCGGTTAATCAGACCACATCGGGACGCAATCGTTTTGGTCCTAATAACCAACTGGTCCGGTTAAACAACATGTCCTATATTACAAGACGGGACGTGCTATGTAACATATTAAATGTTTATTAAACCTTTATTGTGGGATTTACACGTATAGCGAACGTACAAACAAGAACTACTGTTACTTATGAACTTTATTCATTAATGCACAATTGTCGGTCATTTCCACCAACCGACACTAACTAGTGTTTGATGGTTGTTGCTTGATCTTATCCAGGAAACCAATTTTTTCAGCCAACGTCAAGTGGCATTTTGGCAGGGGAGACAAGACACACACACAGTTCACTGACTAAAGCGTTCTGATGGAATTCCTTGCACGTGTTCCCGGACACTCGTGTTTACGCTTGACATCAATTCGCAGAAAAGCGGAGATGCAGCTACATCCAATAACCACTCTGCTGCTACTGGGTGCTTCGTTGTGGGAAAAAAAAGTTGTGGGCGTGTTCACCTGCTGCTGGTTTTGCTCTTGTCAACACAACTTTTCGTATTTCCTGACCTTTAATAAAAGCATAAATTCCTCCGGAGATCCAAAAAATCCTTCCATAAATCGCTGATCGCTAGGTGGAGACTTGTAGCTTATTTTTCTTTTTCTTATTCTTTGGTCCTATTAAGCGGAATTGTGGTCTAAATAAACGAATTACATTATACGTATATAATAGGATTTGTTTCGGTATTTTAGGTCCGAATAAGCGGCTGGTCCCATTAACCGGTGGTCCAATTAACCGGATTCTACTGTATATCCTGTTTTGAATGTTAAATGTGTCATAGAAAGAACTCTGGGATTAAGCTGCACGCTTCTCACCTCTACCATAGTCTTTTTCTTAAGCTCGACACTGCCACCCGGTGTCCCTTCAGGTCCTAGCAGAGCTTCGTAACATTGCTTACACATGCGCGTGTTCTTGCTCTCAGACACTTTTGAGCATTTACCACAGATGGCCTGATTGGGGAAGAAAAGACAGGAATAAAAATCATCAGATCAACCACGTGCTTTACAAACAGACATTTTAGCATTAATGGTGTCCGCTAATATTGGTTCACTTCAAGTTATTTGTAACAAAAATGCATATGTTTATTTACATGTTCCTTTTTTTGTTTTAGGATTGTACACTGATACAAACACACAGATGCACATTATATGGACAAAAGTATTGGGACGCCTACACCTTACTCCTATGAGTATATTTTCCCCATTGTAAATCCGTACGAATGGAAGGAAATATGGAATTTTTGCATTTGCAAGGTCAGACAATCGTGTTGGATGAGAGGGTCTGATTCACAAGCTCTGCTCTAGCCCACCCCAACCGTGTCTGACTGGGTGGAGGCCAGGCTCAGTCAAGTTCTTCCACACCAAATTCACCCAACCACGCCTTTATGGACCTTGCTTTGTGCACTGGGGCACAGTCATGCTGGAACAAAACAGGTGCACAGTTTTTTGCTGACATTAATGCCCAAAGAGCTCAAGAACTCTGCAGTTATTTAGTCAGCAAAATGTTGGTGCCTTTTATGCACATTTTACTGCAAAACTTCACACACAAATGACCATCAAAATATCATAGTAGTAATATAAACTTTATAATCAAACTGTGAAAGTTCACATTAAAACTGTCAATCAATTTCACAGTACATGTTGCCCTGGGATAATACCACTAACAGCTGATTGTGGAATATCTAGGAGGGAAGAAATGCAAGAAACAAACTGACAATTACATTTTCACGCTCAAATACAGTAAAGAACCATTCTATCACGAGTGTTTGTACAGGCAGACTGCATGGCTGTTTGTACACAGATCTGAATGGAAAACCCGAATCCAGTGACTAAGAGATAAATCTTAATACTTTTGTCCATACATTGTATATTTACACACTTGACATTGGCACTTACCGCTCCACAGTTCTTGCAGTGGTGCTTGCGTTTTGTGAAGTTGAAGGTGTCGCTGCAGCCCTTACATGTCTCCTTGTCTCGCTTCTTTGAGCTCCTCTACAAAGGATACAAATAAACATTTACAAACAGTGATGGTATAGTTCCTGCAAAAAAGTAATCTGATTACTGATTACTCCTTTAAAAAGTAACTTAGTTACTTCACTGATTACTTGAGTTTAAAAGTAACTAAGTTAGATTACAAGTTACTTTTTAAGTTCCATTCAGCAGCTGCCAACACCCCTAGCACCTCAACATAAAAATGATAACCAGTTTTACCAGTACTCAATTTA